>CM023622.1:12796159-12848659 GCA_013358685.1 Antennarius maculatus
GTGTGCATGCGTGTGTGTGCACATGCTTGATATGTGTCTGTGTGAGTTTTTCGACTCATGAATTGAGAGGAATATTATACTAAACTAAACAGAAAGTTGCTTACAGCATTTTGAGGTTCACCAAGGTTTTTTAATGTGCATCTTCTTTCTTACTTGACAAAGGCTCATATATAATATATAATGCATACATGAAATACAATAATCTACAGCAGACCATAGCCGACCACACAACCTAATGATGTTGTTGCCAGTTTCGCTCATCAGGAAGTGTTGACTTTGAGACAGTGCAGCAGTGTGAAAAAAGTAACCATAGCAACTTCCTGTGCTCTGACCTGGATAAACCTTTTTCTTTCCTGGTTACTGACTTTTTTTTTTTTTTTGATGCTTTCTTTTATCTGACTCCTATATCACAGCTTTTCTCCACAAAACTGTCACCTGATATTTTTCACATGGAGCCTATGACATAAAGAGTTTTTAAACAGGCCTAGTTCTGGCTGTGGTGACACTTTGATAAATGCGTGGCACAGTTGGGTTGATGGAGGACTAATGTAGCATGGTTTGAAAAATGATTAAGGACGCATGTTTCTTCAGCATGATGGTGGGGTTATGGACTTGGTCACTTGAACACAGTCTTTACTTTATTATACAAATATTCTTTATTCTACAAATAATATTCTTTATTCTACAAATATTCTATGATATGACATCAATCCGGGGTGCACTGTATCCGTTATGTCACATAACTATTGAATCCTGAAATTCAACTCGGATTTAATGCACTATTTTGTAAGATAGATAAAATGTAGCTTAACTGGATAAAATTACATTTAAATAGAATATATACTAGCGGGAACCCGTGGAAATTCTATGATAAACAATAATATCAGACTTTATGGTATTATAAACCAAGCGCACCCAATTTAGTCCAAAATCAACATGGTGACATAACGACTTTTTGTTGGCAAATCATGGATTGCGCTGGGCTGGCATTGCAAACCTGTAGATGACTGTTAGTAGGCTAACTAGAGAAAGAAAGCTAACTAATCTTGAGATTGGGAAAAGAGCTAACGTTAAAGAAAAAGGCACCTGTCAAAAGAGCAAGTGGAAAATAAATTTTAGAGAAGTGATAGTTCTGTTAGCTGACTACATGAACAGAACTGTATATATTTACTTAAACACCATTTTTGTAAGATGCTCGAGGAGCAAAATTATGTTAACTGGGAAGTCCATGTATAGTTATTTATTCTCCTAACAGCAGATGCCTTACACCAAATTGTTGACGTGATTCCTTCTGGTAGATGTGCCGTGATTGGTTGGATGCTTGATTGACAGGTAGTGAGTGGAGTTGGTGACAGCGAGAGACTTTTCAAGTGAGCTTATTCAAATATATAGGTGGGGATGCTTTAAAACTAATAAGATTGTGTTTTGTGGGGCAAAGAAGAAACATTTATCTTTCCACAGACCACTAAAATGTGAAGACAAATTGGAGTATGGGCCAAACGATGCATAGATAAAACTCATGCACATTTTACGGATGAAAAGAAATCACAAATTGTTTTTGCAACAATGAACAATGAATATTCATAGACCCAGTCTGTGCGAGAGCAAACCCTAAAGTGCTGTCTTCATAAGGCTACTCTGTCCCACTTCACTGTAAGACAGCACTTTACTGTGAGCAACAATGAATATTCATTAGCTTTGATGTCTTCATTTTCACTATCACTTTGACATTGATATTGCCACTATGGCAGAATATGTTTATCTCTCCCTCAGTGTCACGTTTTTCCCTCGTATCAACTCCATTGTCATTCTTAAATGCAGAGAAGGGACAAAAAGAGTAATATAAATTTTCGCCTTCATGCAACAATTAGAGGAAAGGAATAACAGTTACACTATTGATCACAGCACTGAAAGAATCACTGTCTCAAAAACATAACATCAAGTTTCAATGTCTGCTCAACATTTTAACTTCAATCTTAATTGGTTCCTTGTCCAGGACAACATTAGCAACCACCACATCCATAAAAATACTGTATGTTATGCAGGAGTTTGCATTCCTACTAGTAAACACACTATTCAAATTCCCAAGTCACTGGTCCAGACAGACTGAGCAAGCAGCAAGCATCACCTAGAAGTCGTCTTCCACATCTTCCAAAAGATGTGACTTATATTTATTCAGCATCACAAATAAACTCTGGGATAAAACAATGTTTTTATTTGTTACTCCTACACAGCAAGGGCACTGTATGTTCTCCCTGATGGTAAAAGCAAATGGAAACTCTCACCAATTATTCTCAACACTCCTGACTCTGGAAGCCTCACAGTCTTGGTACAGACACTGAAAGGTTTTAAGCACTTTCAGTTCTGGCTGCATTGAAATGTCACCGCAACGTGTTGCAAAAACACAAAGACACACTGAGAATGTCTGAATCATAAAATACCAAGGCATTGTTAAAGTAGCTCGAACTTTTGAGAAAATATATACGCTGCTGAACTCATGATTTTAATATTTTTGGCATCGGTCCACATTAACCAAATAATGCCACCAGTGGATGATTCTTGTCTTGAGAAAAAAAAACATTTTTCTTTCTCCATTCCACTTGCGTTGTTAATCAACATAACTTTAATGCTTCACTGCATTGGAGAATAATAACTTTTGTGTTCCTACTCTGTGGCTTGAATGTCTTCACTGTCAAACATGACATTATGAAATTGGCATTGTGCAGATACGATATCATTCAAGAAGGATGTAACATTTTACGGCGCTATACCCCATGTCACAAAGTGTAGGTTTTCAATACTCTGAAACTCTAGAGGCGACAAGTCATTCATTAATTTATTCATTTTCTTGAACAAAGGAATGAATCTAGCCTTCAACTTCATCTAGCCTTCAGCTGCTCAACTGAATCCGGGTCATGGTTTTAGGCAAGAAAATATACTAGCTGAAATCTGGTGGGAGGTGGGGTACACCCTAGATGAGTCACCAGTTTATCAGAGGAGTTCATCACAGGAGGGTGTTACTCCACTGACAAATTGTTTAAAAAATCTTGTTGCACACTTACTATAATTATTACAGTCTACTTTTACTCAGATGCATTCACGTAGTGTATATAATGTCCATCTCTGTCTGCAGTCTTATTTAACTTTGAATGAAGAGCAGTACCTGGATCTCTCCCACCACACACTCAGTAGCAACAACACCAAAAATTCAGTTTAAAAAAAAAATTTAAAAGGCACACACAGCAAATATAGTATAAAACCACTAATGTAGCACTGCCAATACATTATCTCCATCAGCGTAGTCAGTTTACTGATTCTGTCATTTCATCAAAACATAATAGTCCCATGATAGACTGACCCTCATATTATGAATCATAGACTTTGAAATTTCACACTACAGTGGTATGAGAAACAATGCTCCATCCAACTTATTCTCCATTCAAAGATTATTTTTTTGAAAGCTGTAAAAGTCAAACTAGCTTTCGCTTTGAATATGTTTTTAAGAATGCAGACCATCCGGCCATTTACATTTAACGAAATGGCAAAAACAACAACAAAAAAAAAAACAAACAACATCAGCCAGTATTATGCACATCATAAGTATATGTAATTAAATCCATGTTAACAGAAAATTCACTAGATGAATAACTATTCATGCACTGTATCAGGGCTCTTTCCCAGTAAACCTCCTTGTTCTGTTTGAAAAATGACTGGGATGGAAGACATCTGCATGATAGATGATCTGGAGAAAGAAGGGTATAACGACACCATCTTTAATTTCCCCCTCCCTACCCTCTCTGCCTCCATCCTAATATTGGATTCTTAGTTGCAACATCTAAGTGCACTGGGGTAGAGAAAGGTATTTTCTGATTTATTGATGTGATTTATTTCTGTAATTTTCATTCCTCTGTTGAAGAGATCAGCATTGTGTCGCTAGGAAAGGTCTCTCCATTTTCTCTCAGACACACCAATACAAACATACAATCACTCTACCTAATTCTATACTTTGGTATACAGGCCACAGCTGTTCTAATGTTAATTCCATATTTTCTAAAATCCCAGCCTCCTGGTTGAGTGTTTTGAGTTTATTTCCATTGTTGATTAACAAGTCATAAAGTAGTCATGTCTTCCTCTCTGCCTTCCAGGCTGAAATTCAACTCTTTAGCTTTACTGAATTGGAAATTTCTGCCATGCCAAATTCAAACTTATTTATTAACATCTTCGCATATCTGTGCATTTTTAACAGAGTGAGATATTTTCATTGTGAACTAATATGTAAAATAAAAGATTAAAAAAAAAGATTAAAAAAGATCAACTCATTTAGTCCACCTGACATCTTAAACCTTAGAAATTCCGTTTCAGTCAGCATTCTGTTTTGTCAGAGAGCTTTTCAATCAAGTTTATCAATTAAAATGACCAGGAATGCTGTTTTTGTTAAAATTAGGAACTAAATATTGACTTGACCATCTTTAACTGGGAAGACAAAGACTAAGAAAGACATGGGGACATGGGTAAGATTGGCAATGAGGATAAGCAGATGGATGACATGAAATTTGACTCGCAAAAGGCTGTCACTATGCAACTGAAGAATGGAGAGAAAGTGAAGCTGTCCTTAAACTTAACTTGTTACGGACACAGTTGCAGGTTAAATGCTTCAAACCAGCAGCTTAACTGTCAAAGGTTGCTCTTCCATAACTGACTTTGCTTCCAAATGTGAATTTATACTCATGTAATTACATCAGGGCATACATGATATGTTATTATGTCTAAAGCCTATACAGTTGTAACTGTGGATCAATTCAATTTATTATTTGTATAGCGCCACATCATTATAAAAAGTTATGTCAAGGCACTTTACAAAAAAAAAAAAAAAAGACCTGTTGTTATAGAACCCAACTACCCACATAAACCAGCACTTTGGCAATGGAGGTAAGACAAAAAAATGTCTTTCAATTGACAAAAGCCTCGAGCAGAACCCTTTTTCCTACCACAAAGTTGGCATTGGATCTAGAAACAAAGTTGAATCATCATAGCATGGCAGAGAGAGGGGGAAGAACCAGACAGACTGTAGAGTTTTGACCATGTGTTGCTGTGTTTTGCAAACCTGAACTAGCAGTGAGTAGCAATTACCAGCTGAAACAAAGTAGTAGATCAACCATAGATACTGTATGTTTAAATCGGGGAGACAGCACGAGGTTTGGGTGTCCTGTCTGCTCTGAACAGATTATGAGCTCAAACACCATGTGAAAGGGATTGTAAAATGTGTTTTTTACCATGTTAATTAGTCAATCACTACATGACATTGCATAAGATGCCACAGATACCAAGTTTGCTACATGCTATCCCTCTTTTACTTTTGAATTCCCAGCACACATGGTTGAGTGGCCATTGTTATCATGCTGAGTATAAACAGACAATGCAGAGAAGTTGGCTCTATGTGAAATTGGCTAGACAAACTCCCCTTAGCTACACTGATAACTTGAGAAGAACAATGTAAATTGAAAAGAAAACAGCAGCTGCCATCTCTTAATTATCAAGTCTGCTGCCTCAATGTGGTCATCACTTGAAATTTAGAGATGCACAAGCATGTGTTCGGCTTGGCCTTGTAAACTCCGAGATGCTCACTGTGGCCTCTTCACACCGTCAACCTTGTTGTATTGGTGGGAAATACTGAATGTCACCATCTGTTGAGTTGTTGAACCAAATAATGAAATAATGCAGTGCACATAATCAGCCAGTCATGTTCCATTGAACTATAAGTGAAGCAAACAGCTTGTATGTGTATGAATGTATATATCTGTTTTGTTTCTTCTCTCTCTCTCTCTCTCTCTCTCTCTCTCTCTCTCTCTTTCTGTGTGTGTGTGTGTGTGTGTGTGTGTGTGTGTGTGTGTGTGTGTGTGCTTGTGTGTGTGTGTGTGTGTGTGTGTGTGTGTGTGTGTGTGTGTGTATTAAGACGTCCAATGGGGACTCAGAGAAGTTGCAGGCAACCTCAATAAGAGGTCCGTACAAGGTTTTAGGTGGAGGTGGTCCTCAGGGAAATTTTGTTTTTTTTAGTGAAACAAAGAATCCCAGAATGACATGAGAGGTTGCCAATTCCCTCTGCAGAACACCCCAGCAAAATTAGTTGCAAAAAGCCCATTTCTGTCAACACTGATAAGGAAGAGTGTTAGAGACAGAGAAAAGGATGGATGAGGGAGGAAATAACATTACGAGAATTCAGAACAAAAGGAAAAGTGATTTCTATCCACGCAATGAATTGAATCAAATAAATTGAAAATTGTGAGTATTCAATATAGCCAATATATTCAATATATATAATTACATGTTGTTGACTTATAGTAAAAATTTTATTGTATATGTCACCCAACAATCCTGTGTGTGCCAATTTTTTGTACAACCAAGGGGCCTTCATTTTAACAGAATCCTGTGCAGCTCAAAACATGTTGACACAAGACATTGGCAATGCAATGTAATTCTACGCCAAATGGCTGAAACGCGGATGATCATAAGTTCACCAGTAAATGAAAAAGATGATGACTAGAAACTTCTTACAGGTAATTACATTCAATAGGGCCTAGTTAACCCTTATTACTGATCCCCCACTGTGTGTGTGTGTGTGTGTTAACAAAATGTGTGTCAGCTCTTTCAGAAACAAGTTTAGGAAGACGAAATCTTCTCTTCTGCCCCACAATCTCCATAATTATTCCAGCCACCAAGAGGTGAATTCTGATGTGTTTTTAGGAGATGTGGACTGACTATACACTGTGCATGTTTGTAAAATCACACTACAACTCAGTTCAACTCTGACTAAAAATATGCAAAGAAGCAATTTGAAGGAACTGACAATGACATTCACACTCTCCAAGGACTGCAGAAGAATGTGTGAAATTTCACTGAATGCTCTAAAGCAGTTTTGAGGAGGTGTTGATAGACTAATCAGCGTTAAGGTAACTCTGAATGCAGCCTTCAATGCAGGTATAAAAAGAAGCAGAAAAAGAAAAGACAGGAAAAAGTAACACAATGATACTTTATTGATATGTTTTCTTTTTACTTGAATTGTCAAGAATAATCAGCAGCATCGAATATGCTATTACTTGACATCGGTGTGAGGTGAAAAAATTGCAATCAAAAGATTGGCTTTCAAGACAAATTAAGTGCGGCAACTGAATGTTCCCAATGAAAATTTGTGCATCACTGATTTCCCTAGTGTGAAACTGATCTTGAATTTGATCAAGACCAAAATAACTGAGTCATCCATACAACACTACATGAAATGCAGAGTCATCTCTATGGTTATAGAGGGCATTAATGGAGCTTTTAAGTTCCAAAACTCATTGATTGAGCAGCAAAGGGGCCGTGTAAAGAGACATTCATAAAGGAGACAATATGTCACACAAAGCAATAGTGTACTTAAAGTAATTGTGGCCTCAGGATGAGGGATTAAAAGTAGACAATGCAAAATTTATTGTCTGTGTCAAGAGAACCGTTAGTTAAAAGGGAAAAACATTAGGAAAATGTGGTGTGTGTGTGTGTGTGTGTGTGTGTGGGTGTGTGTGTGTGTGTGTGTGTGTGTGTGTGTTTGTGTGTGTGTGTGTGTGTGTGTGTGTATGCTTGCATGTTTGCACAGGTTACGTACTGGGCATATTGTCCTTCTGATTTGTCAGTGCATTTTACAGTGAGTGTATGTATGACAGTGTTTGATGCGGTGGAAAAAAAACAACTGTCATGGGTTTCACTTCAAAATGTATGCTGAATAAAGGATGAACTGTATGTTCATCCCGACATACTTGGATTGGACGTTTGTGGGTCAGTGTAAAACCTTGGTGGATGCAAATAATGACCAAAGATTGAGAGCATGACTGTGGTATATTCCCATGCCTAAGAAATACACTTTGCACGTACAGCCCCATGGACATCGGAGAAAATCTTAAAAGGGACCATCTTCTGTGTAGATGCACATATTTCATGAATACATGAATAATAAATGCAATGGCATGCTTGTTCAGCAATAGAAATAAATATGAATCACAGTTTGACAGCTTTTTCGTTGATGGTACATATTAAATGATGGAATAATGTATATTAAACTGAATGCTAAAAAGACACTGATGTAACTAAGACTGATCAGTGCATCAGAACAATGCATGACACAAACAACAGTTCCTAACACACCAGCTGAGAGGCATTCAACTGTGTGTGTGTGTGTCTGTGTGTGTGCGTGTGTGTGTGAGAGAGAGAGAGACCGTGTAGGTTGCCAATGCTTTTATTGTCCAATCTTTTGTTTAATTCCAAGCATCTCTTCCCCTCTCTTGCAGGATAGCACACTCTCTCTTGAAAGGTTACCATCCAGGGTATTAGTTTGACTATATACTCTCCTTCTATTTCCTCATCTTGTTTGTAGGGCTTGTAATCAAGGGGAAAGACAGACATCCAACTCCTTACTAAATGTTTGTGTGAGTGTGTCACAACTTTATTTGAACCACAGGTCCTTACAAAGCTGGCAAATAAATACTGCAGTGATGACATATAGTCTTGCATTTCTTTCTGCATTCCACATTTATTGTCAGGATTCTGGCTTTATGGTTTATTTGGGTCCTATAGTTAGAGAATAAATGTCACACATTTTACTTGCGTTTGTACCTATTTAAAGTGATACACACACACACACACTTGTGATGCGACATATGGCAGTGGAAGGCAGGAGAGATATTGATTTGAAAAACACAAAGCTGTCTTCTGAATACACTATCCATCATGTCAGCAGAAAACACACTGAGACATTCAAGGGGACCTAAATTAACCATATACCTGCTTTGGTTTACAGTTGTGTGTGTGTGTGTGTGTGTGTGTGTGTGTGTGTGTGTGTGTGTGTGTGTGTGTGTGTGTGTATGTGTGTGTGTGTGTGCGTGTGCGTGTTTGTGTGTGTGCATGCGTGCGTGCGTGTGTGTGTGTGTGTGTGTGTGTGTGTTTGTGTCTGTGATGTGTCAAACCGCAATCAGAGATTCAGGGGTCAAAGTTAAATGTGGGTTAGGGTTGCAGGTCACAAAGGAAAACTGACCTTTGAAACACACTGATCAGGTGGAAGACCTGTCTTGGTAGTACTACAGTTATTCTTGGCAGAGATCTACTTCAGATGTGTACTACTACACTTTGTGTGTAAGTACTCAGTGGTTGTGATGTCATATAGTACCAGTTTTATGCCACAGTGTTATAATTTGTAGTTCTCTGCAGTGAATTATGGATCTGGGTCAATACATCCTTTTATTTAGAATGTACTTTGCCTAATTAAATAAAACACATATTTACATCTTTTATTTTTTCCACAGAGGCTCATTCACCTTGCTTGGAGCTGCATGTAGGGTTGTTATATGCAGGATCTGCATTCAAATGTGAACCATATCTAATTATAACATAAGGTGGTGATCTTATTCTTTTTAAAAACTGACCACACCAGCAAATTCAGGCAAAATGTTGCTTAATCAAACATATGTTGAGCTGGTTACTGTTTTACAAACCAATGACAAGTTTAGGTAAAAATTTAATTTAAAACAATTAACCTCGCTTTCAAAGAGTTAAAACCCTGTTGATGACTGGTATCAAGCCATTAATCTAGTATTATAGCCATTTTATATTTCTTAACACATTATAATTATAATTATAATTATCATAACTGACAACAATTCAAAATGGGTGGCACGGTGCACTGTTGCCTCGCATCTAGAAGGTTCCGTATTTCTTTTTTTCGGAGTTCTTTTTGTGTGAAGTTTAAATGTGCTCCCCGTGTCTGCGTGTGTGCTCTCCGGGTTCTCCGGCTTCCACCTCCAAAATTATGCACTTGAGGAGGTTTAATCATTCCAAATTGCCGGTAGTTGTGAGTGTGTGAGTGAGTGGTGGTGTGTCTTTCATGTTGCTTCGTAATGTACCGGCATCGCACTCGCTTGCTCCCTTGCTTTTGCCCATAAGTCAGCTGGGAGAGGTTCCAGCAACCCCCATGACCAGTAAAAGCGGAAGAAGCAGGTTAAAAGGTGAATGAATAAATGAAGTATGTAAAATAATATTATTAGGTTGACAGTTATTATCAGTTCCATAAAATGGTAGAGACTAGATTAGTGAAAATGTGCTGAAAGAATGAGTCATTCATTGATTCATCATCTACCTCTTCATCCACTGTGGTGGGTTGCGGGGAGCTGGAGCCAATCCCAGCTGACTGAGTGCGTGAGGCAGGGGAAGCTCTGGGCGTGACGCCAGTGCACCACGGAGAAGGAGTCATAAAATGTAGAATGTTACATCCTAAGGTTTTATTCTTTGTTGTTCTTGTGAAACATTGTTCACATCTTAAATTAAAATGGCCCTCCAGCTGGAATACTGCTACAAGAACTGTACTCCATAATACTGCTGCAAGATGACAGAGGTAAGGGGAGACAGATATTAAGTGCTGCAAGACGTAAGAAAGGTAAGATTAGCAGACTAGCTATTTTGAGTATGTGCAGCACACAACAGGGATGACAACGTTCATCCTTAGTTCTGGATTCAATGCTGCTGAAGACGAAACCAGAGGCTAAACTATATTAGCTACAAAAAAGTACTCTTATACTAATGGGAGGTAGATTTGCCAAATAAAGACTATGTCTGCAAACTACGATGACATTCCAGGACATATAATTCCCAAATAAGGATGATGAGTAAAATGCCTGTTAGAAACACAAACAGCTGAGTTGAGAGCTTAAATATTTTTCCAAAATCATCCAGCTTTCTTGGTGTTGTGAAATGGGTTATGTTCATGAAGAAATAAGCAGATATCAAAGATTTCTGCACTCCTTTCTGACAGACCTATTTTAGAGAACTTGGCATGGCATTACCATTCCTCGGGAATCCAGAAGGGCTGGGTGGAAGGCGATTCTGCTACTTCTGGAAAACAATGTTAAAATTATAGAAAAAAAAAAAAATCAAATGAAGTGCATTTAATTTCCAGGGCTTTGAACCGGTTCATGGAAAGAAAATGAAAACTGGAAACGTTTGGTATTTTGGCAGGAACGAAAACGAAATCGAAAACTTTATATTTTTTAATGTTCTGGAACAGAATCGGAACAGAAAATAATTGTAAACCGGTTAATACCGTTTTTTTTCCGTTCTTGAAAAAAATATTTAATCTCATGTTTCACTTCCTGTCATTCACTGGACGCAGGATGAGAGCAGAGAGAAGTAGCGGCTATCAGCAACAGTTAGGAAAAGGGCAGTCTCCCAGTCACAATTTAATCATAACAGGTAAACACTGCAGTAAGTCAATCTTAAAAATGTATGATTTAGACATTAACTCATTGGCTGCAGTCATTTTCAGTGCGGTGTGTTCCCGTACTGCCAGCGCTTTGTAGCAATATTGAGCTATGGGAGAAGAACACCTTATTGTTTGGTACGTGCTTGCTAACGGAAGCAAAAAGGGGACTGTGGTTGAACTGTGTTGTACTACATATTTAACTTTCAAAAAATACACCGACATTATTTTTAAATATGTTTTTATTTCTTTATTTTTTGAAAAGTCTGTGCTAAATCCTTCGAAGTCCTTCGGTCTGCATTGAATAGCTCAGCAATTTCATTATAGGTGATCTGGTTTCCGGTGGACAAAAGTCAAAGCAGACATGTTAGTCCAAGATCCACAATCCACGCACATATTGTGGAGGTGTAACTCACTCGGCACTGCCTCCAGTCCTGGTAAACGTGTGTTCACGTCTCTCATCCATCGCTCCACGACGCACACAGCTTAAGTTCAAAGGCTGTGTTTACACCAATGTGCAGCGGTTGGAGTTCTTTCGTTAATCCTCCTATGATGATGGCAAGCTCCGAATTCAGCTGCTTGACATGGTTTTTAACAGAAGCAGTGGTGTGGGCGTGTATGGAGTCACAGATCAAGAGAGATGGCGAAGCGTGAAAAAAGCCACCCGGTCTCTTTACGTGAACTGGAACAACCGGAAATGATAGCCTGGAGTTTACATTTTGCGTTGTAAGCGTGTCTCTTCGCTGACGCCACCGTCGGGGGTCTTTAGCAAAACAACTGTGGTTATGCAGCATACCTGTGGTACAGTACCGGCATATACTGATACCGGTACCTACCGGAGGTGTGCCGGACGTAACTTTGCGTCATGTTCTCTAATTGGTCTATCGCTGCTGGCTTATATAGTGACGTAATACGTCCTATGTCGGTGAAAAATGGTCTATCTGGCGGATCACTGACTAAAATTACACAAAAACATTTTTACAGATTTTGGAACTCAGTGTACACATAAGACGCTTAATGTTAAAAAGCGCAGCGTTGATTTTTGAGAAATATTCAAGCATGTCTTATGGTGCGCAAAATACGGCACCTACATATTTATATTTACAAGGAACGTTATTAACTGGTTCAGGAACTTAATTTTTTTGTTGTAACCGGTTCAGGAACATCATTTTATGGGTGGAACGCAAAACCGGAAATGTTATAATTCCGTTTCTGTTCGGAACGAACCGATTGGCAAAAAAATTCTGGTTCAAAGCCCTGTTGAATTCTGTCAATTCCACTTGAGGGAGTTACAAAGGGTGGCTGTTGCTCAATATTAGAAAGGTCAAAGGTGAAATCCCTAACCCTTGCAGCCTACAAGTCAACGTGTCCAAGGCAAGGCTGTAACTAGGCTATACCTATTTAGCATTTATACTAATTTACATTAACATGGTCATTCAGAACAAGAAAGAGTACCTACAGGTGCATACATCCAAATTTAAGTCATATCTAGTTAGATGTTAAAGAAGGCCCATTAAAATATCACATATTTGACATATCATTGCTGTCAGGTTTAAGACCTGCTATTGCATTTTTGGTTTTCAAGTTGTCTCTTTCACTGGAAAAAATTGTCGTTAGCTATGACATTTTTTAACAACTAATTAATTAAAATGGACAGAACTTGAAAACCTGACATTTTGAGGTTGTGTTTCTTTTTATTTCAAAAGTAAAATCTGGTGCTAAGGTGTATCTTAAAATTTACCTTCCAATTTAATATTGGCTCTTTGGAATTTTGAAAAGACAGCGTTGTATGGAAACACAGCTAAGAGTTCTCATAGTCTCACAAAGTCTTACATATAGACTGCGCTCCTGTCTCCACTTGTGCTTTTAGCACACATCTTCCTTTCATCAGATCTTCCTTGTGTTTTTCTTGTTTCCCCCCCATTTTTCATCCTTTCAAACTCTGACAGATGAAAACAAAAAAAGAAAAAACTACCTGGAGCCGTCCCTCTCAAGTAAGGAGAGCATAGAACCTCATGTACTGACAGTTATAAAATGTTATAGACTCATTAGAAGTTTAAATTTTTGTGCAGATTCCAGGCAATGACACTAGTCAATGTCATGTTAATCGATGTTAATCTGTACACACAGTCATTCCTATGACAACCACATCCACGTGGCTTTGGCTTGAGTCTTATTCCATTTCGAACATTTCCTTCTAGCTTCCTTGACAGCTCATTCCATTTTCAGTCATTATCTACTAACACCTCTGCTAATGGAGTTGGGCATTTTTAAACATCTTGACAGCTTCATAGCAAACTAGCAAAGCAGCATTCCCCTTTACAATTTAGACACACAAGCACAAGTGTCAGCATAAACAAAGTGTTTGGTTATTTTAACCCATTACACATCTATGAGAATAGGACTTCAATTTATTTTGCAAGTGTTTGGTCAGAAATAAGCAGTAAATGTACTAAAGGAAAAGAAATTTGCCCAACTCATGAGACAGACTCATGTTTGTAAAAAATATTTTTTTGGAGTTTGCATGTGCGGCGTTTGCACGTTCTCCCCGTGATGATACCAAATTGCCCGTAAGTGTGAGTGTGTGTTTGCTTGGGTGTCCGTTTACATGTGGCTCCATGCTCTGGCGTTGTGCCCGGAGTGTACCCTGTATCATGCCCCCGGTCAGCTCAAGCACCCAGCGACCTGCGACAGCGGAAGAAACGGGTATTTGAGGATGAATTTCAAACATTGACCTGTAACGGTGCTAAAAGACTAGTCAGAAGATCAGACTCACTACTTTTTGTGGAAATATCCTAGCATAAAATAAAATAAAATTAATTACAGGTGGATAACAACTGTATTGATAAAACAGGTGTGAACAAAAAAGGCACACAGATTATAACTTTTTCAAACATACTAAATACAGTAAAAGAGCAATGAAAGAAAAACATGAAAGAAAAAATAAAAGAATTAATCAAATACAAAAAGAGAGCAATACACAATATTTGTGACTTCGTTATGATGAAGAAAAACATCAATAAGCATGAATGTTTGTTTTGAAGTAAAATGGAAATTGCTCTGCCAAAGCACTTATGTTGCTGTTGGTGTTCGATCAGGCAAAGACTTTTGAAATGCAGTGGCAGTGCACAATCAGTTTTTCAGAAACACAATAAAACACATTGTATTTGGTCGAAAAATCAAAGAAATCGTGCTATTCAGGAAACATACCACATTAGCCCAAACTGTCCAATAGCACATGTTTGAAACAGAATAAGTCGGAAAGGGATCCCCAAACACAATTTTTTCTGAAAACATAGATATTTGAAAGAACGCTGGAGGTGTGTTGGCATCTGAGATTAATTTCAATTCTGGAAATTGCTGATGGCTAAATATGAGTTCAATGAGAAGTCAGAGAAAAGTGTTACTGTCAGCTGAGTCACTAATAAAAAAGCTGCATTGCTTCATGACAGAGATTTGACATTTGATGCCTGAAAAAAACAAAAAGAAAACTAACATACCACTTAACCAAGTCAATTCTCTGCCACTTATGTTTTCATTTTAATCTTTTGAATACAAATTACATTTTTAAGACTTCACAGATTTATTACATCAAATGAAGATTTAATTTATCTATAGAATTATTGGGTGGTAAAGACAACACACAAATTAATTCCTCCTTTGTAATACAATTAAATAAGCCATGATATCAAGCATTTGAATGACATCTACATTAAATAAGTCAGACTCCTTGACTGCTGTCATCGAGAAGTCAGGGAACAGCAACTGTATGCACAAGAAAATTCTGCGTCATAATGAGTTCCTTGTTCGACATGTGACTTTGAAATCAGATATCGGAGTAGTAGCTGCACCACACAGAAAAAAGCACAAGACAAAATGGACAGTAACAAAGAGAATGCACAGATGAACTATAACAATATTAAAAAAAATAGATGCAGAAAAAAAACAAGACAATGTAATATGTATCTATCATCTCTAAGACTATTTAATAAAGGTTTTTAAATAAATGATTACAGTCTCAATGGTAGAACATCAGAATGAGAGCTAATCCATGCTTTAGAAAAGTCTGTACTTTCATGCACAGGCAGGAACAGTGGCCCTCACTCGAAGTATCTGTGAAATAATTGAATAAGCAAGTGACAGTTTCCTGTACAAGATGTCCAATACTTTGAATTTAGGAAGATCTTATCCCCTGCATTTGGACCCAGCTTTGTATATCAGAAGTGCAACCTTAAAGGGTCTTTATATATTCAACTTTGTATGTTTAAAAATGATTAGAAGCACATGCATCTAAAATGGAATGGATTGAAATATTTCCGAAGAAATACTTAAAATACAGTGCGCCCTCAGTCTTTGCGGTTAATGCGTTCCAGGAACCACACGCGATTGAGGAATCTGCGATCGAGATCGCGATCTATTTATCTTATTTTTTACGGTAATTTAAACGTTTATGAACCTTCCCCACACTGATATTAAACCACCGTCTATCTGTATTACATTTTCCCACACTCTTATAGACTGTTTAAATCATTTTTGTGTCTCACGAAAGTCCGAGACTGACGGAACGAGCGCACTTCTGGATGCCGTCAGCCAATAGAATGCTCGTATGGTATCAGGTGACTGCTGAAAATAAATATGCAATGAGGTGAAGTCGCAATCGCTGATGTACGATCGCGCGAGGGAACACTGTACTTCCACAAAAGTGCACAACTAAGGATTCTCCTGAAGAAGTTGAAACATTTGTTCTCATGACATGCCAAAAAGAAAAAAAAAGATAAAAGAAAATAGCAAGTTTAAAGGATTATACCGAAAATGCATGTGAAGAGGGCAATTTATTGGCGGAATTGTCATCCATGGTGAGCCATACAGACTGTTATACATACAGTAGATAGAGGGAAACTGAAGGACATTGGTCTGGGAAGTGGTACATAGAGAGAGGGAGGGAGGGGGAAGAGATGACGAGGGGGAGGACAAAGGGGGAAAGGGTGGATTAAGTAGCGAGGGTTGATGTGGTCTGCCTCCCTCTTTTTTAGGCCAGGACATTATCTCATGCTGCAGGCCAGCAGCAGTGCGCCACAAAGGTCCAACGACCAAGTGAGCATGATTCAGAGTCAGTCAGAGCACATGAACACAATGCTGATTGGAAGTAGCTGATAGCACAAGAGTACACACAAACATGTTCCGCCACGCACGAACACTCACACGAACACACGCACGCATGCACAAACACACACACGGTGCAACATTTAGTCTTTTCATGTAAATATATTTTATTCAGTAAGAACTGTTGAACAAAATAGAGAATGAGCTAGAAAATCAGAACAACATTTATCATAATATAATTCACAATGTATTTGCATAATAATTGTAAATTAAATTGTGCAATATAATCCAATTGTAAAATTATAAATTAAAGATGTATCCAAGTGTCTTTTTACAAAGACACAGGTTTATGATATCTGACCGAAGACATGTTGAAATACTCATGAAGCTGAAAGCCAATTTATAACTTGGCTGAATCCATAAGCCTTCATTCAATCAGAAGGATCTATTTGGCATCAATATTACTTCACAAAAATTAACTTAAATAAGTTTGATAGGTTAGTGACTGGTGTCCAAGTGTTCCACCACAGTATGTATTACTGACCAAAGAAATTTAATCTTTTGGAAATGGGAAAGTTGAATTTATTTGTATATCTGTGATATGCAACATTTTTGACTGTAGAGATTTTTAGGAATCTCACTAACTTACATATATGCCTACCTGTGCTGCGTCCGAGAAACATCTGATAGCAACATGTGACAATCAACTGTTGCTACCACTTACAGATTTCAGTTGGGTCTTAAAATTAAATGACTTTTTCCAAAAGAAGAAAGAATTTTACAACAATGTTTCATGTAGCTACTGCCAACTGTGTGACACAAATTGCACACACAAATTTATTTTGACAATGGTATACATTACTTTCTTTGGAGCATTCATCCTATAAATCAAGTGAGACAATACTTGGACTCTGAAACTGTTTTTAAATTACCTGGGGATTCACACACATGTGAATCAATCCAATTGTGCTAAATACTGAATGTCACAGAACACAGCTGCCAACCTTGAATGTACACAGGGCTGCAATAAAGAGTAGTGTGATGAATGCACTCTTCATGGGAGATAATAACTAAAGTTTATTAATTTTGAAATGAAAAATTGGCAATGCTGCCGTCCAGAAGTCAGACAGCAAGTGTGAGAATGATAATTGGTAGTAATCGCAATGAGACCTGTATGAGATTCAGAGGTTGCCACGTTGGCATCAGCACTCCCTTCACTAGTCCATTGAGTCATTGGCTTAGAGGACTGTCTTGGCAGTTTAATTTATTTGAAAGGAGACAATACAATTTCATAAGACACATGATTACAAATGGTTAAAAAAGCCAGAATTAGCCAGAAGGCTAGTTTTCATTTGTAGTCCCCTGGCTATGATGTAACGTGTATATGTGACAGGCAGGACTTCAATAAGGCATGCTGCAGGTGACTAATCCAGCAACCAATCTATGATAAGAGGTGCAAAGGCAGTGGGGTTGGTCCAAAAGAGCAAATGTTCCTTCTCTTCCATTTCATTTAATCACATTCCTTAAAAAACACTATAGTGAAATGGATGAAATGCTATATGTGACTGTTGCTGTGAAGCCAAAAGTAGAGGAAGGTGTCTATTGTTGTTTATGAACTCGTAGGAAAGAAATATAATGAACACACTTCATGGCATGAAGTGTTCATAAGTGCCACAGCTGCCGAGTCATAATTTTTGTCAAACGATGCAACCCTTTCTCTGGAAGCCAGACGACCTGGTGTTGTCAGCTCTTTGTCTGTTCTTTGGGTTGCCGTATATCCTGAGTCAGCAATGGCCAGAGAAGCAGAATAGTGAGACGTGTGTGTGTGTGTGTTTCTAAGATGGAAGAAAATGAGTAGATATTACAGTAGTGCTGAGCAGAGCAGTCTGCTGCAGACACACACACAAACACACCTATATCCACATGCGCACACACACACACACACACACACACACACACACACACACACACACACACACACACACACACACACACACACACACACACACACACATACACATACACACACAGGCATTCAAAATACAACCATGCAGAGGCTATTACCTGATGAGAATTGTCCTATTTCCCTAAATTTTCAACACTTGGAAGGAAATACAGATGTTAGAAATGTGTTACAAAATTTTCTCTGTGTGTGTTTGTGTGTGCGTGTGTGTGTGTGTGTGGGCGCATTCAGTATGTTTTGGTGGTTTGCCCAAAAAATTGTTCCAAAAAATATCTGAATATACATCCATCTAAATGGCCAAATAGCAAGATATGAGACTGAAAAAACAGCAGCACAAGCTGCTAGCAACAACTTATTCTTAAAACACAGAATATCTTGAAAAGTGTGAACCCTTGTTGACATGACCTTAAAATACATAAACATGTTTCCCCTCTGTCCCCTATGATCTGACACTGTTATTCTTGGAGTCAATTCCCTTCACTCCAGCAGGAACAATGTGCTGTGTTTTCCTCTGTCACCTAAATTGTACAATCATCACTCCATTTCTTTAACAGCCCCTTACTAGACTCTGGCAATTTAGTCCAAGTGACTTTGAAATGGGCACTTTGCTTTATTCATTATTAAATTACTTTTCAGGCAGCACAAACATCCAGAATTGTGGTGAAAATAACTATGTTTACACTTGAATCTCAAATTACACCTTGAGTAAAACAATCACTCTTCTGGCTTGGGGAGTTTCATCCCTTCGGTTTGAGTAACGCAATGAAAAGTGGAACTGTAACAACCGATACACATCAGCTAAGGATCAGATTTCACTATCCTTCATTCAGCATGCACATTCTTTTTTGAGTACAACTTGACACATTGAGCTCACAAACCCATGTCCTTATTGGTTTATATATGAACACTAAGAGCTTTTGACACCTTAAGGTTACATACTTATAACCGCTAACAAAAAAGTATGACGTGACATTAAAAAAAATTTCATGCCCAATTTCTTCTGCAGTTTATTCTGCCAAATTATACAGCAGAGTCTCAAACTATCAAATTAACAAGAAAGGCTTAAAATGTAGTGGGTGGCCTGCTGCCACTCAAGCTTGGCAAGTAACAGCAAGGAGGGCAGTATATGATGTCAGAATGGAGGAATAGATAAAAAGGTTGTTTATTGGGGTGCTTTTCATTTTGTGCAAGTAAAAAGTCAAAAAGAAGGAGATGTGGTGCTGCTGCCTCTTTCTGAGATACGTGTGGGTTTGAACAAATGTGGGCAATTTAAATTAAATGGAATCAGTAATCATTGATGTATGAAGGCAGTGATTGCTTATCTATGGAATCAGTGAAGACAGTAAGTGAATCTCTCACTGAATGCATTGTATTTCCATCTGTACTGTAACCAGTTTATGAAGCTTTCAATTAAATATCTTAAAAAAATGATGTTTTTAACACTTTGCCAGTTAGCTGAAATTGGGGTAGATTATTTTTTGTTTTGCCATAACTAAAGAAATGTTTTACATTAAACAGAGAAGGTCGGGAGTTGTTTTTTCAAAGGTGCATTCAAAATGTTACCGGTGCGCTCATCTCTATCTATTTGATTGGTGACAGTCCTTTGAGCATAAACATACAATAACTGTTCTCTTCTTCTTCACACTCATTCTTTCTTCTCTCATCTTTCATGAAATTGTGGGCCAATGCTGAGCTCTTGACCTTCAATCTTGCCTTGGGAATTCAAGTCTTCCTAGCCCAATTTCCCATGAAACTTCTTTCTCTTTTTCTCAGCCTTAACCACCAGTAGGGTCTGTATGTGAGAGTTGGGGGGCCATCGAATGAGCTCATCCCCCTGACACTGCAGCTGCCTGTCATCAGTCCACGAAGGCACTACGCTAATAGACTTTCCCCTCTCTTTTCCTGTCAAACAAATGGCCTGACCATGGTTTCCCCTGGGAGGAAGGGCATGTCTTAATCAATACAGCTTCACATTCTGTCATCCCGTCCCCTGTCCTGCCTACTTTGCTGAACAGATATGCTTAAATGCATGCAAGGGGACAGTGGTCTAAATGTAATAACACAAAACTTGTGTACATCTTTCATCCTCTTTGGTTGGACTGAAACCAATTATAAAATATTAAATACTCATATTGCTGGTTAACTTTGCCCAAATTTCCTACATTACTAATCACCACACAACTTCACTTTACGCTCCATGTCAGTCTTTCCCTCTTTTGGGCTATCTTGACTTACTTCACTCTGACGTTCGATTTAGTTCCAGAGTCCCTTAATTAAACATTAGGAAAAAGTGGAGAATGCAAAATCCAATCCAATTAAAAGCGTGATGAACCACATGTGTCCCCGGTACGAGTTTTAGCCAGGTCCCCCAGAAGACAACAACAGTTGAACAACAACCCTGATTGAAATGGCAGGCCTTCAAACAACATCCCTTCCCGCTGGAGCTGAGCTAAACAAACCACGCTCCCATTGGACAAACAGTAATGGGCAGAGCAGAGTCTAAATTAGAAAGTTGAGGAGAGGATTGGTTCACATACTAATGCAGACTCCCTACTTCACAGCTGGGCCTGTCAGATGAGAGATGAGGTTCTACAGCTCCAAGGAAGTTACATTCTCTGAACACGGAAACATTGGTTTGTGGAAAGTATATTTAGACGCTATCACCACAACCCATAAAAATGCACTCAACCCTCATCTTCGGGAGCAGAGCCCTGTCATAAGTGACATGTACACTAAAGTTAGGGCTTTTAAAACCAAGCTGTCTCTATGGGCGACGTAGATGCTGCAAGAAAACTATTTTCCTTGCTGCCTTACTACGAAGACACAGGTCTTTGCTACAGCCATTTTCCCAAGTACACAATTTGTGAAAAACCTGGGTATACCTGGTACTGATTTTACCTGATGATTGAAGACCATAGAAAAGCAGGTTTGAACTGCTCATTAATAAATTTTGCAGTTGATTTGGAAAACGTACCTTCAAACCACCAATTACATCTGGTTTAGCTCCAATGTAGTGAGACACTGGAGGCAAACCTGAGTCTGTGGCTGCTGCAGAGTTTCCATGTTTCATCCCCGACACCCAGCTGCGCACCCAAGCTGCTCAACTGTTCTCTATGTTTGGCACTACATACCTGTGTGAGCAATTGTTCTTTTTGATGAAGATGAACAAAACATCACACAGGAGTCGGCTCACTGATGAACATTTTCACTCAAACCTGAGGATTTCCTCAGCTAAAACTGAAACTTCAAACATTGATGAACCTGTATCCAAAATGAGACACCAGGCTTAGACTACTGAGCATCTCAGAGCAACAAACTGAGCTTTAATGTACGTTCAGTTTTCAGTGCAGTTTCATTTTTGCATTTTTCAGATATAGTTAATGCATTGCAGTGAGTTTTTGATAAACACTGAACCAGTCTGGCCCTCAACTTGAACCATTTTTAAAATTTTAGCCCTTTGTGTTTTTGAGTTTGACTCCCCTAACTTAAAGTAATTTGTAGAACAAATGTTTATAATCATTGTAACACACTCAGAATTTCTGTACTTCAAGTTAAAAATGATTACTAAAGCAGAACTGTCATGGAGTATTTGTAGACAAAAATATTAGTATGTATGTAAATGACACAATTAATGAAGGAAATATGCTGTATGATCGAGCAAGAAAAATATTTCAATAGGCTTAAGCTTGTGATCAGGTATTGATTTCCTAGCAGTAAAGGCTTGACAGGAAATGTTCTTTTTCCACAATTAGCCTTATTTCACAACAATTTTGGAACTCTATTACTTCGGGGACTTTGTTCATCAGAGTATTGAGTGCATGTGTGCAAAGCACTTCAGAATACACAGTGAAAACCCACCAGGGGGTGTATGGAAAGCTTGCTTCCTTAATTTAATTGGCAGTTATATTAGTGGCTTTGCTCTCTTGAGTACAACACAGTTACCAAGTCAAAATAATCACAGGCTCTGGCTTTATGTGTAAATACTCCCAGAGGGACAGAACCCACTCACATAGACACTGAGAATGAATGGAAGCAAACTGAAAACACACTGTCACACACACACACACACACACACACACACACACACACACACACACACACACACACACACACACACACACACACACACACACACACACACACACACACACACACACACACGCAAACATCAGAAGCAGAGATCATGGTAGTTGCTGAATTAATTACCTGGAGAAGAAAGGAAAGACAGGAATACCTGTGACAGGATCATACATAATGAAAACATTTGTGCCACCAGAGCAAAAGTTTTCACCTCTTCGACATTCTGGAGAGTGATGCCAAGGACAGGGGCAAAAACAGAGCCTCTGACAAGAAAGAAGACTATAGGGGGTAGTAGAGAAGGAGGAGAACAAAGTCAATGCAAATAAGATGCTATGCACACTATATGAATAACCCAAAGGAGACGTTGGGTTAGTGCGTATCTATTGAAACATATAAAAGTAACTGGTCTCCATGGCCAGGGAATGAAAAAATGAGTAAAATGCTTCATCTATAATTCAGAGAAGTTCTGAAAATATTGGACAAGCAAATGACAGGCATTGTCAGCTCTCATCTGCCCTTTGGGGATACAAAAACAGCCTCCTCCACGTTTAGGAATGGAAGACGTTTCTTTCTCTTTTCAAAGCAAGGAGGGTAACAAGGTGTCTGCATGGCAATAAAAAAAAAGTTCCTCCGAAGGTCAGGAAAGACACAGAGATGAAAAACTTTCCAATTGTTAAAACTAAGCTCTGCACATGTCTTGACAACCTCCAGGTCACTGTGCACCAATTCCTTTAAAAGGGGACAGTCAGATACCCAGGCAAGTAAAGCTGACAGACTTATTAAATACAAACGAAAAGACAAAAAAAAATATTAATTCCCCCAGGAGTGCCACAAAACAGAACAAAAGAAACTGAAGAAAATAGGAGGTCTACAGTGAGAGAGGACATCCACCCGAAGCAAACAGATTAGACAGGTTGCATAAAAGGGAGTTAATAAAGCTAAAAATGAAAGGATCTTGATGTGAGATAAGATGCATTTTGGGATGTAAATGACAGCCTCTTTGTCATTGTCATTCCTTCTCTTCTTCATGGTTCTTTAAGCAGTAAAAAGAAAGATTGTGAGGGGAGAGGTCACTAGCTTTCATGCCAATCTGGCATGAAAGCTAGTGGAGAAAAGAGAAAGAGGAAGCGGGAGCAGGGGAGTTTTCAGAATTAAAAGGAAGCCATTTATGTGTCTTGCTCTAAGGCTCTTTATATATATATATATATATATATATATATATTTTTTTTTTTTTTTTTCTCCCTGATTTCTAATTTAGCATTTCTCACACAGCACACAGAAAATAAATTAGAGGGGCAGAGAGAGCAGAGAGCTGGAAACAAAGATAGATAGTATGCGCAAGTGAGAGGTTAAAAAGTAAAAGAATTAAAAAAAAAAAAAAAATGCATTAAAAATAATTCTAAAAATGATGTAGATAAAGTATAAAGAATCACCCGCGAGAAATGTAAGATGATGAAGCAAAGACAAAGAAAGGGAAATATCTTTTATAAAAACTTTCTCATCAGTGGTTGGATGGAGGAGAAATTCAATTACTTGGGCTTTTTCACTAAAGAGTATTCTTCAATGGAGTGCTCTTAGTCCACGTTGTGAAACAATAGCGGGCACACATACTGTATGTACATGAACATTCCCATAGACAGACACACAAAAAGAAAGATGACATATTGTAAATGTTTTACTATTAGTGAGATGAAGGAAAGTACAGAATCTCATGGTATGCTTTAGTTTTACTGACTTCTGTATTAATCTCACATATACAACACACACACACACACACACACACACACTAACTCACACTAACTTACACACCCCTGGCTGATAACGGTGACTGCAGACATAACAAAGAAGAGAGGAGTAATTTTATCCACTGTCGTATGACTGAATCCTGATAAGGCTGGCCTCTATTCTCCTTTTTTCATCTCTCCTATATCCTTTCTTTTTCTTGTCATCACATCACATCCTCTTTCCTTTCTTTTGTCACTTCCAGAGAAGGAGGTATCCATCAATACATCCTGCTCCATATAATTAGACTCTGTCACTCTACCTTTAATGTAAGAATATTGAGTAAAGAGCAACAGGTTACTGACTCTTCCACCAAAACGTGATATGTCTATGAAGGCTGAATATATGAGGTTCAAAGAGTGACAAGAATGGGAAGTAAGAAGAAAGTTGTAAGAGCACAAGTGGTGAAGAATCCTTGAACTGTGGATTAAATACATGAGAGAGGTTTAGACTTCTGCACAACACCACCACACTATCCACGACCACCAAATGGATAATGCCTTGTGACAGGTTGGCACGATATCAGTTTGTACATAATGAAAAAATTTTTAAAGCATAGAGTGATATGATCAAGCTGAGTTATTATTCCCCAGTTATTCTTCCTGTTGGGACTGGATCTTCAGTAAAACACTTTATTTCATATTGAGAAATAAGGGTTTGGAATGCAGTCTCCTAACTGAGATGTTATATCCTCTCAACATGTTATATCCAACTTTTATTCATTTTTCAACCCCTAACAACCAGTCCCATTTTTCTGCTCTACATCTCAGTCCCTACATTCAGCCAAAAATCGGAGGGGGGGGCTGTCAGACGAAAATGCTCTCTGAACGCCAGCTGTCAAATTCACTCTTCCTTGCCTCTCGTCCTCCTCTTACGCTTCATCTTTAACTGGACTCAGTTCACCTCTAAGATGCATCACAAGGGTTTTGTACCTCACCTACATGTCAACCTGGGTTTTAATGGGCAGAACTTGGCTCTGACTGGCCACTCAAAGAGGACTGCTGCTAGTGTAACATGGTGCAATAGTCTTGCTTCCAGCACAGTTGTGTTTTGTGATGTTCAAAAAGACACCAATCAACTTGAGTGAGTCACCCGCTCAGAGATAAATGTGAAATACAAAAAAATACATATATTTCTCACTTAAATATGCTGTTACATCATAGTGGTATTGTGCAAACAATTTTTTATATATCTCCCCAGAAGACATTACAATATTTCAGTCTAGTTTTGCTTTATGTAAATGATAATATTTTAGTGTATCGTCAGTTTTTTTCTGTTGATGCAGCTTCTACAGTAAATTCCTGTATTTTATCTTTTGGATACAGAATGCATACGCATGTTCTTATGCAAAAGAGATGCTGTAAAATAACTTTGATGTCAGATTTTGATGGAAATTTACCTGTGGTTCTGATTTTAGCTATCTCACAATGAATGTACTGTAGCTGTCAGTGGCAGAATATATGATCTTCAGTGTGTGACATAGTTCTCTCTCTCTCTCTCTGTCTTTCATTCTCAGCAGTTTCTTGTTCTCTAATTAATTTCCTATTCACACATACCAGCATCACTTCTTCAAAGTAAATCCTCCCTAGTGGAGCCAGTAGCCACATTTACTGTCAGCATGTGTTCCAATGTGTACTATGTGTAATACATTACTACAGTTTATGTGTAATGTACAGTCATGTACTTATATAACACATTAGTTATATAAGAATATAACTGATGTGTACTATATAATTATATCATAAAATACATTAAAGGACCAATTAATTCAGGTAATTATGATAATTGCAACATGTGAGTGTGCAACTTTCTTTCTCCTAGTCTAACACTTTTACAAAACAGCTTTTGCTAATTTCAGTTTAACCTCACTACCTCACTAGTTGCCTTGAAAAATGTGATAGCCATGTGGAGAAGCTATTCCCCATCATGACACACTGCATTCTCAGAACTGTGCACACAGTTCTGAGATTGACTTTCAAAGCTGAATTCTGTGTTGGTCATTGGCTGAAAAATGTTGCCATTCATCTTCAACTGGAAGTAAAATCACTGTAAAAGGCAAAGAATACAACATACTGACACTGATGAGAAACTTTGGTTGGAAATACAGTTTAAACTTGGCAAAAGCTGGAAGATCTTCAGGCTGAATGGATGATTAATATATTGAATTTTTGAGATTTTATTTGATGCACTGGATGATAAACATATATGATGTCAAGAAGGGAACAATCACGTAGGTACGAGATCAAATCTGCAAAACAGCAGACAAATAGGAGCTTAAATAATAAAATTAATTTATTTTCGGATGTTGTTTCCCTTGTCCGAGGTGCACTGGTGTCGCGCCCGGAGTTTCCACACCTCACGCCCTGTGCCAGCTGGGTTAGGCTCCAGCTCCCCGTGACCCACGCAAGCGGATGCAGTGGGTAAGAAAATGAATGAATGAATGAATGAATGTTTCCTTTGAGTCACTATTATTGAAGTTAAAGGCAAAAAGTCAGTTTTGTTATTTTTTTAGTTAATCGTGCAAGATACAGTAATAAAATGATTTTGAATAGTAAAAACAATTAAAAACAGATAAATACCATATTATCAACTAAAGAAGAATTAATTAATTAATTAATTAATTAATTAATTAATTAATTAATTAATTACAGGGAGAAGAGATCAAGAAGGTGGAGAATTTTAAGTACTTAGGGTCAACAGTCCAGAGCAATGGAGAGTGTGGAAAAGAGGTGAAGAAACGTGTGCAGGCAGGATGGAACGGGTGGAGAAAAGTGTCAGGTGTGAAGTGTGATAGAAGAGCTTCAGCTAAAATGAAAGGAAAGGTGTACAAAACTGTGGTGAGACCAGCGATGTTGTTTGGTCTAGAGACAGTGTCACTGAGGAAAAGACAGGAGACAGAGCTGGAGGTAGCAGAGATGAAGATGTTGAGGTTCTCTCTGGGTGTGACCAGGAAGGATAGGATCAGGAATGAGTACATCAGAGGGACAGCACATGTTAGAGGTTTTGGAGATAAAGTCAGAGAGGCCAGACTGAGATGGTTAGGACATGTCCAGAGGAGAGACAGTGAATATATTGGTAGAAGGATGCTGAGTTTGGAACTGCCAGGCAGGAGCCTAGAGGAAGACCAAAGAGGAGGTTTATGGATGTAGTGAAAGAGGACATGAAGGTAGTTGGTGTGAGAGAAGAGGATGCAGAAGACAGGGTTCGATGGAGGCAACTGATTCGCTGTGGCGACCCCTGAAGGGAAAAGCCGAAAGGAAAAGAAGAATGACAGTCATGAACACTAACCAGTACTACATAATGATTGATGTGGCAAAAATAAATTCCAATCTGAGAGTGGGTTAATCCCCTTAGAAAATCACCTTCTGTCTCGTGTTTGAAGCATATCTCAATATTTGTAACTCTGTAAGTATTTGTAGCTAGTCATCATCCAACAGATGCTGTATTGTGAGTATCAATGATAAGATAATGCATATAGTAGCATGTTGCAGTTTAATATGTGTAAACAAACAACATGTAGATGTAAATTCTAATGAAGCCTTGGGCTGTCAGAGCTGAGCCATATACATGGCTGTTGTAGGGTTTCTCTTGCAAATGGCTTTCTTTTTTGTTAATACTCTAAATAGCAAAGGTGTCATGATCCTGTTTTGTTAAGTGTTTTATTTGCTTCCCTATGTTTCATGTCTTGTCTTCCTGTTTTATTTTGTGATCACTCACCCCTGTCTCTGTTCCAGGTTCCTGTCTGCCCTGCCCCCTCCCCGTCTGCGTGCACCTGATCCCTGACTGTGTTTCCCGCACCTGTGTCCAATCACCCCCCATCAGTCTTGCATATATTTCCCCTTTGTGTCTTGTCTCGTCACCAGTTCGTTGTAGTTCATGCTCACGTACCAGCCTTTGTCATTATTCTTGTCATAGCTTTTCGTGTTTTGAACCTTGCTTGTTTTTTGACCTTGCCTTTTCGCCTCCCGCCTTGGATACCTCTGCCTGGATCGACTGCCTTACCTGTGTACCGAACATTGCCTGGAATAAACCTCGTTTTCTGATTTTACCGCTCAGTGTCGTGCACTTGAGTCCTGTCTCCCTGCTCTACATTCATGACAAAAGGTCCTCAAGATAGAACTCTAGAACAAAAGATATGCAACCCCTAACTTATGCAAAAAAACCAAAAAACATGTCTTATCAACCAATGGACATGCATATTCTTCCCGTGCATAATTAATTATATATACTGTAAGTTACGTAGACAATGATTAAATATGAAAAGTATAGCAAAGGTTACAAGCACACACAAGCTACATCTTTACTATGTGGAACACGTGGGAAAGAACGAGATGTGGTCTCAGCTGATGTATACATTCGCCAACTAGCGGTGCTGTCCTAAAGCACGACTTGTAACATGAACAAAAATATGAACATAGCAATGGCTCATTTCTCAAAAAACTTGTATGTTATTTTGCTCGTATTTGAAGGTATTAAGGTATATGTCTTGTGTGTGTGTATGTGTACCTACATGTGCTTACCTATTGAGTGTTTTGCAGCAATAAGTCAGTGAAGCAGTTAAAGACATTTGGCAATGCTTCCATACTATAGCTGAAAGAGTAGCAAAGGAAATGCCTTAGCACCCACAGCCTCCATCCATCAATCCACTGAGCCTTGTCCTAGCCTAGACTAATGGAGGACGAATGGGATGGAAGAGAGAGACATGCTGTGATTCATACCATTTCAATAAATTCTCAAAAGCGACGAGGATTCTAGAATGAATGATATTGAGGACGAGGAATTCACATTCACAGTGATGGCAAGAGATAAGACCATGACTTGAGAAGGGCAGGTAGGATGAACGTAATCTGTGCCAGAGCATAATGAGCAGCTTTGCAGTAAAGCTCTGGGCCTTTAAGTCACATTGGGCGGTGAGTGGCTGCTTTATAAAGTCCACTGTCAGAGCAAATGATGCTGATGATGATTATTCATCAAACAGATGGGGAAATTATAAATATTCATCTGAAATTTTACATACTGAGAATCTGCTGTGTGTTGTCACGCATCTGTGAACTACAAGGTTTGTAAGCACACAAATACTAAATATCTCAAAGTGTTATGCAAATACTTAATTAGTAACTTGACTGTAAATATGAATTAGGGAAAGGTTACATCTAGGCAGAAATAAAACAAAAGAACGAAAAAGAAATAAGCTGCAGGGAGCTTGTGTCTCAGAAGAACAACTTTCATGTGATTTGCCATAATCAGAAAGAATATAGTAAAATACAAGAAATATCAGTCAGGGATGAACAGAAAAACTGTTTAGGTCATCACAGGATCTGACTCATAATAAAATAATGCAGTCATAGCATGCACACACATACATATGCACACTTATACACATCCTTTCATTTACAACTTTACAAGTGGCCTCCAATCCAAAAACAGGTAAAAAATACCATGGATTTTATTTAAAAAAACAAAAAAAAACAAAAACCCAAAAACAAAGAAGTAACTAAAATGGAATACTGGAATACTGGACAAATCAGACTGAAGACCTTCATTAATGTTCTCTTTGACAGCACTAACCTAAGGCCCAACTGCACCACCATCAGGTTGATTTAATGTCCACCTTATTGGTGTGTTATGAGTCTACGATTATTATAACGAGACAAGTCAAGTACATTGATTTTAAGGCAGTCATTTCTGAGTAGCCCACATAATAGATCTTATGTCAATTGCACCAGCCTAAGCTCCTCCACTTAAAAGCAGGGACAATGTGATACAAAACAAGTTAATATTTCAATTTTGCAGAAAATTAAGATAAACAAACAGAGGAAAGGTGCACGAGTCGCATAACCATGCAAACAGGACCTTACCAAAAATCCACCTCATCTACAACCACTAAATCGATCAGCCACATTTCAGTTAGCAAGTTAGCAAGAAGATGTAGAACTCCTGTAGAGGAACTAGGCGGGAGGAAAGCTGGATCAATACTTAAATTTATTCATCTCTCTTTGAAAAAATCTATGCTGTCAGTATCTCTTATGTCTTATTGTAACATATACATCCAAGCAAATGTGCAGCAAAACCAAGTCAATCAATACATAATTTGGTGTTCATATAAAGGTAGTATGGTGAGTGTGGTTAGATCATGCAATCAAACTGGAGGAGAGGTACATATGTAGGCAGATGAATGTCTCTGCAACATGCAAACCTCCTCTCAGTCATGTCATCCTGAAAATAAAAATAAATTAATGAATTTCTTATCAAGATGAGAAAATCCATTTCTCAGCAGCTACAAAACCTGTTAGTTTTATCTCTGTGTTGTTTTTGTCATTAAGAGGCAAAGGGAATATCAGACATTGATTTCCGATTTCTAAAACTCACTGCCTTTGTCTCTTCTTGTTTCTTATAGCACTATCACAACATGAAACCCTTACTAAGCTAGATGAAATCGAAAGCTCCTGTGGAAAAGACAACCAATGACATCCTGCTGGCACTCGTTGTTAGCATACATTCAATTGAACATATGGCCAGATTATACTGTATGTGTCCGTCACACTTCTGTCTCACTGCCTTGAAAACAAGTAAAAGGCAGCATTTTCAATAAACTGTCAAGTGATTGATTCACCAGATGCTGCAATCACTGAAAGAGGATGGCATGAGTATCTGGTGATGATGGTTTGAAAAGATGTGAGTTGAATGTAGAACACAGTGTGGCTTTTATGGTTATTCCCTTTTCAGGTGAACAGAAAGCCATATAGACTAAATCTCATTATGCTGGCCTGTCATAGGCTGTTTCTGTCTCCTCTCTTCCAGATGGTTTGGTTTCATCCTCTTTTTTTCTCTCTCTCAATCTCTGTTTTTGTATCTCTTTCCTCCCCCGACCCCTGCTTCCGATTTCTGGCTCTAAATAACTTGTTTCTGCATGGATAGACTGAAATAATATCCAGGGTGACACATTACAGATTTGCCTTGTGGAATTAATGTCATTGAAAGAGCACAGAATGTTTTTAATGAGTTTTTATTGCATATTGATCACACATTGATAAAACCACTAAACATTTGATATACATTCTACTATGATGAGATCTTTATGACAGCGGCTGTCTGTGTAGAGGTTTGCTATAACTATTGGACCCTGCTGTCAAGAGCACAGATATTCATTTGGCTCAGTGGAATATCACAACACAAGGCTCTGGCATGTCCGTTTATAATGAGTACAGGCAGAAGAAACTCAGCTTTTAAGATAAATTGACAAGCCAATGCTTCATTTTTCCTTTTTTCCTCATTTGCTACACAAAATAGACTTAAGTGTGTATTCACCATTCCACATTTTTGTGACTGTATTCTGTAATCACATTTTGAAAAGCTGATATGATGACATTAATTATTCTGAGGCATAAGAACGAGAGATTTACTGGTGAGCAAATGACGTACAATTCTTTTTATTTGAATAGATATCCATCATTAATGCCAAGAAAATCCATGGTGTCAATTTTTCTAGCTTGTTTGTGTGTACATCCATCCATCCATCCATCCATCCATCCATCCATCCATCCATCCATCCATCCATCCATTTTCTTGAAGATGAGATGATCGCAATTGCCTTATATGTGGCTGTTTATCTGCCTGGTCATGATCTGCTGAAGCCTATCCCAGCTTGCTACAGTCAGAAAGCATGGTAAACCCTGGATAAGATGCCAACTCATCACAGGGCCATATGAAGACAAATAACCACAAACATTTCAAGGGATCAATTCACTTAAGCTGCATGTTTTAGGAGGAAGTCAGAGAACCAGGAAAGAATCTATGCAGACAAACTGTACATAAAGGAATCGAACCTAGAACCTATTTGTTATGAGGCAACCCTCTGTGCTTCCCTGTACCTACCTACATACGTACATGCATAAATACATACATACATACATACATACAAAAAATTGTGTCAGTCTATGTTGTCAACATTGAGATACTATTAAATGTGAGAAGTTTAAATTCACAATATTAATTTTATTGGCCATGTTGAATATTTGCACATACTCCATTGCAATTCATCCAATTGCCAATTGGCATGACAATTGCCAATTGGCATGACACGGAGAACAAGTTTCTACCTTTTGCTGGCACTAAAAGAAACATTAGGCACGCAAGGAAGCAGTATACCATCATCAGAGTTAGTACTCTTCAGTTTCAATGAGTCCCAAGTGAAAGTCCTCACCATTGCTAGGAGCAAAGCCACTGGCCACTGGTATTGTCCTTGAAATTATACTTCTGTATTTAGGTTTAAAACAACAACAACAAAACCAACAAAAAAAACAGGCCAATACTAGTGGCATTGCATCTAGCAATGGTGAGGACATTCACTTGGTACTCAATAAAACTGAAGAGTACTGACTGATGATGGTATACTGTTTCTTTGAATGTCTAATAGTTCTTTTGGCACCACCAAAAGATTGCCAATAATTCCACTAATTCCACTAATTCATCCAATTGCCTTAATGACAATTGGATGAACTGCCATGAAATATGTTGTCATTTGAACATTTTTTGTTCTTTTAACTGTGTCATTGTAAGACAATATGTTCATTCATTCAAAACACCTATATTATATTCAAAACACCAATATTACACCTGTATTATATTATATTTGAGTGGCATTATAAAAGAAGTCATTGCACAGAATAAAAGAGCGGACCAACCTAAAATGGCCTGCTGTATGACTGCTGGCTCCACACTCTGGACTTACCTACATTTTTTTTGTCCAGAGGCAGTAGGGACCCTCCAAGTGGAGAGGGATTAGTTAGGGGGGATTAAAAGCACATCCTCCTTCAGTAGCTAATCAAACATGCTCTCTCTCATCTCTCTCATCCCTCCATCATCTGTCTTACTTTGTTTATTCAGTTAGGACAAGCTGTCAAATGATAACGACTGCCATTGGTTGAAGCAGCCTCAATTGGTTTGTGTCCATTTGCATACGAACTAGTATCAGGCTCAACTAGTTTGTCATTAGCATAAAGCTTATTGACCAAACATTAAGCATATACAAACAATGATACGGTGGTAATGTACCAAAATCAAGAGTATCAGTGGAGTATCATAGCAACACACTGAATTGCAATTAACAACATGGAAATTTGCTTATTAGTGATTTTGTTAATCTATGTACTGAGTGCTGAAGCTGCACAACTGTTTGACAGCATACTGTAAACTTTAAACACATGACTGTTGAAAGACAACAAACAAAGAAGTTCAAAAGAGATACAAAGGATGTGAACATAAAATATTACAGAAAGCTTTCACAGCTCAGCTCATTCACATTCTCCTCTGTTTGTGTACTGGCTTTCCATTACTAAGTAGGTGCTGTCTTTACTGATTTATGTTTTAAAATGAATTCATTCCTCTGCTAACCAGTTGCAAAAACCAGGATGAAAATTCTGAGGAACGGACTCCTGCGGAGTTCTGGTGGAGCACCATCTGATAAAATCATGTTTTTAGAATAAAATGGGAAACTACTGTCTAACACTTTCCTGCCTTTAAGAGTTTCTATTGGTGGTGCTAAAACCTGATTTGGTGTAGATACTCTACACCAAATCAGGTTTATACCTGTGAGATGGTTTCCATTCAGTATGGACTTTATGAAAGATCTTATTACCATCACATATGTAAAAAATATCAATGTAGATTATTGTTTTAAGCATTCAACACAAAGTTGATTCGATATGTCGACGTAACAGCTATCAATTCTGTACTTATAAAATTGTATATAATGTTTAAGAAGCCTGTTTACAACACTTCTTAAAGCCATGAACCATAAACTATTATTTGGAAACAGGTTTCAGGCCAACTGATGTTTATTGTCTTCCAGTTTTTTGAAAAGCTGATATGATGACATCAATTATTCTTATTTTACTTTACTGGATAGAAAAATATGTAGTGCATATCTGTTTAGGCTGATTGATGTATTGCTATATTCATATGTTTGACTTTGCTATTTCGCAATAGACAGGTAGTCTGAGTCTATCTGAGTTTATTTTCAGGAAGCTGCTGTTAACCCTGCTTAAAAGTTCTGTTACGCTGCAAGGCTGAATTACTTAATGGTATACTTAGATAACCCTAATACCATATTTTTGTTTGAGATATGAGCACAAATCTTAGTTACCAGTCATGCCTCAGGACACCAGTGCTTGTTACCGGAATTGGAACGGATTAACCTTGTACCTCAAGGTACTATATACTACTGTACTACAAGTGACGAGTTTTTCATTACATGATTGTATTCACACTTTGACCGATTATTAGAAAATAACACAGAAAAACAGCTTAAGAATACAGTGCCTACTTTCCCGTTTTTTCTCCATTTCTATACTTGTATACTGCAGCAGAGACAGTATACTAGTAGCTGGATTGAAGAAGTCTAGAAGCTAAGAGGACATGAATTCCATGGAGAATCGCTGACATTTAACTCCTGGCAAAATGAACAAAGGTAATTGGATAATATAAAAAAGATCCTGTGATAGTCTGGCCTTAAAGAGGGACTGATATATGGTTTGAGTACAGAGGCTAATGATTCTGAATGAGGAATCGGTGATATTTTCTGCATGGTAAAATCTATCACACAATAACCATAGTCTTATTCCATTCACATGTGACTGCTCAATGCAGTTCGATATGGAAATGAAGATGGAGAACATGTTTTCAGCACCATATTGAGGGCAGGAGATACATCAGTGGGGCTACTGAACTTAACTTTCTTGTGTTACTGTTGAGGAAAAGTCATTCATTCATGAACATTGAAGACAAGACATCCAGTAATTATCTCATCTTCAGTCGCATATCCATCAGCATATACCAACTGACTACGAGCGAAGGCCATGTATACCCTGGATTGCCAGTTTGTTGCAGGGAAAAATCGAGACATCCATTCCACACAAACACATTCATACCTAAGGTCAATTAAACATGACGAATTCACCTAAGTTGCATGTTATTGGAGGGTGGAGGAAGTCAGAGAAAGTAGAGAGAACTCAGACAGACACAGGAGAACATGCAAACTTTGCACAAAAGGCCCCAGGCGGTATTGAACCAAAGACCCTCTTGCTGTGACGCAACATCGCTACCCACTACACCACTGTGCTTCCCATTGTTGAGGAAAATGTTGTATTATATTCAATGTAGGGACCGTTTACAGACTGTACCATGAAGAGCTTAAATGCTATGGAGTATGACCAATTTAAATTAAAAGCTAATCTGAAATGGGACCATCTTATTTTTGCTTTTTTATTTAGACTATATAGCTGTCAAAATCTGTAAGCAACTGATTTATGTGGTTAGCCGCTTATGTTTATTATAATTAGCAGGTGTGACCAAAAGAGCATCCATTTATACTCGGGCCATAATGAATATGAAGAGACAATTGTGAGAATTAAATTTGAAACAGACACAAATAGAAGTCTGTTTAGCCTCCCACTAATAGGTTGAAGCATGACATGAAAGAATGATGCCTTTTTTTCTACATTTCTGCCCCTAAACCCATTACTGTGATCTACTGTTTTGGTGCTATGACGAGGTATTTTTAGCGCCTTGATATTAAGTCTTCTTGTTTTAGGGAGCTGGGCGCGAGTGACAGCTCTGAAACAAGCTTTTGACACTAAAACCGTCACTAATGCTAATTCCTCCAGTTCCTGTAAAAAACATTAATCTTTAATAATGACACAAAGGCCTACTGTTGAAGGGAATGAGTTACTTTCTGTCTCCCTAAAATCCTTGGAAGCCCCTCAGTCACAAAACTATTCTTAATTAGGTGTGGCATAAAGGACAAAATGTCAGAAATGAAACAGGATAAAAAGAGGAGGAACTGGCATTATGTAAAGGACTAGATTAGTGTTTGGTGTGTGAATGAGCGTGTGTTGGGTGTCTGTGTGGTGGTGGTGGGGGTAGTACCCATGCCTGTCTGTCATGAAAGAGTCCTGCTTCCTCTCATCATGAAAAGCATTATGTTAGAAATACTGTACATAGTGAAAGAAAAAAAAAAAAAAACACTCGGTAATGGCGGTCAGTCACACACATATAATAAAATGCAAACCTGATAAATGGATTTTCTATATCTAGTTGTGTGACTGTGTGCAAATATTTGGTTCAAGATATTTCTCATGGAACAATTCACTAGTCCATGGAGACATTTTCATTTCAGCTGAAAGGTTTTATTCTTCAAGTGTGTGTGTGTGTGTGTGTGTGTGTGTGTGTGTGTGTGTGTGTGTGTGTGTGTGTGTGTGTGAGTGTGTGTGTGTGTGTGTGTGAGAGAGAGAGAGAGAGAGAGAGAGAGAGAGAGAGAGAGAGAGAGAAAGAGAGAGCAAGTGCATGGTAGTATGCGAAGCAGAGATTTAAAGAGAGCTTCAAACTGCAGTGAAATGAGTCAGAGGGAAGGATTAGTGAGAGGTTATAAGCCTGTTGTAGGAGTTTGAGCCTTTTTTTTGCTGAAGATCAGACAGAAGACAGCATTACAGCCAAATCAGACACTGTGCTCTTCCCACACTCTGTTTCTACTTATCATTTTTGCAGTACAATGACTGCCACACATGCCCTTGGTTATTGTGTCAGGCTGTGACTATGGAGAGGAACAATGTGGATTAATTGTTTAGAGGCAACCCAAATGAAATGTCACAAAGAAAAGGTATCACTGGAGTAGAACAATGATTATTATCGTGCAAATAGATATGTAACCATATGGTAGCAGAGAGAAAAGAGTAATTTTCTCTCAGCAAATCACAAATCACAAGACAATACTTTGTAGACTGTCTAAGTGGTGAATGTAACATGACTGACACTCAGCCATGATCGTCAACACAGAATTAATGACACTGTTGTCTCAGTTAATTCCTATTTGAAGGCCTTTGTAGAATATCTGTGAAGAATGCTTAATTAATATTTTTTCTTGCCCGATTAGCTCTAACCAGTCCATTGCTCCTGCACAAGTAGACACATGGAAAGTCAAATGTATGCTTTCATGCATGGATTCTCACATAGATACCTGCATATCACATCATATACGTCCTTTTCAAATATGAAAATTAATTCATCAAAATGTAACAAAAGAAGTAGAGTGCATTAAAGCCCTCTCTGGCCACACACTGCTTGACTTCAAATCCAAAGCAGTGATTTGAGTGAGGGTTTATTTATTTCACACATGTTGCAAAAAGACAGCAACCCACCACATATTTCACACTATATAAGAGCCTGACTGTTTGCCAAGATGATATGCTTGTGGAGTGTCTGGGTTTATGATGGTTATAAAGAATTAAAAGTCAGCTAAAAGAGTCATAGCCAAGTCACAAAGTGGGCGAAGTGGATTGTTTGAGACACCCAAATGCTAATGAATGCGCTTCCAGATTAATATCTAGGGTATTTTACTCCCTTTGATTACAAGATATACCTCGTCAAGTGTCAGAACATTATTCTGTGCAATTTCATTCAATTTACCTGAAATATGAGGGCAGTTTAAATAGATTTGCCTTTGAAATGAATAATCAAGATCAAGAACATGATACTGCATTTTCTACTGAAATGCACATGCTTACGATGAACCAGCCTGCTGGGAAGAAGACAGGAATGGGATGAGAGATCATTCCACTCATCACATGCATGCACACACACATGCACACGCACACAAGTGCACACACACACACACACACACACACACACACACACACACACATACACATACACACACGTACACATGCACACGCACACAGACATCCTGATCTAGACAAGTACACAGAAACACAACCACTCACACCTTTGAAAACAGTGAAGAGATTAAATTTGGCTGCGAGCCAGTGGAAGATATTACAGCTATGATTCATTACTTGCTGGCCTGGGATGATCCTGGATCTTACTGGCAGCAATGAATATTAAAAAATAAATTGCAACTTTCACATAGAAACGAGGCAACAGTAAAAAGATTGTGGAAACATAAAGATAAAATATAGAGACCTTATGATGGAGTAAACTGGAGGAAATAATATACAGTATATATTGGATGACACCAGAAAATCCATGGAAAAGTAGGTGATTGTATCCTGAATAGAAATTTATAAATTTGAATCAGAAAGCCAAAAGATGGAAATCCAAATACAATCAATTACAAAAATATTAGATTCGAGACGTTCTTCAGTGGGCAAGAAAAATCAGGAATACGATGTAGGAAGAAACAAATACTGGCTTTAAGTCTTTTTTTTTTTCATCTTTTTTGTTTTGTTTTTGCCCAAAAGCAGTTCATGTCCTGTATTAATTATGTCTCTCTTGGGTTTATGCTTTTAAAATAAGCTTAGGAACAGAATTTGAACCTAGCTTTGTCCCCAGTTACTTTCATTAGGCAATTTAATTCCATTATTACCCAACAATTGAAATTATCTTCCTCTTGAAAGGCACACAAACGCATGTGCCAAAACATGAGAAACAAAAATCCAAAAGCAATTCTGCTCTTGGGTACTTGAACAGAATAGTTGGCGAATGGTTTACCGTTGCATGCATTAATTAACAAGTGTCTGACGCTGTTACATGTCAGACTTTGATAAAAAAAAAAAAAAGGCTTATACTTTCTCTGAACACTGTTTAAGTCTAAAGGTTGACCGTTTTGCTTTAGGTTCTAACGTTGCAACAAATTCCTACAGGTGGGCCAAGGACAATAGCTATTAATATGGAGAGTGAATTTGTCTAACTGCAATCCCTGTTTTACCTATTTTTACTGCAAACAGGGCCCAGAGTGACATAAGGCTGTCTTTTACTGCTAACATGTTATTACTATACAGTTTTTTAACAGACATTTCATCTCATAGGCTGCATCCCCCTAATTGGACCGATTTCACTATTCAAATAAGCTTCCAGCCAATCACCTGCTTGGCTAAAATAAGCAAAGGGGTGTGTTTATCAGCCAATGCTTGGCCATTATTGGGTTCATGCATCAGATATGCCAGTTCCATAAGAGGAGTAAAAGTCAGGGGGGAAATGAGATGGGAAGGATGAGTGCCTACAAAGAAATCAAACTAAAAAGGATGAGTGGGACAGGAAAATAATCTCTACTGCCACCGCTCCTCCAGAAGTGGAGTGTTTAAGGGCTTCTTATAAATATATGATTATTGAATCCACAAAGCCACCACTCAGTCACAAAAAAAATGTTTGGGAACATGTCCAAAGAAGAATGGTTGCCTGACAGCTGGTGAAGAACTGGGGGGAAAAAAAGTGACATATATTGGCATGGATAACTGCACAATGGCTATTTTGTCAACTGAACAGTTCTATTTAAATGTTCTCAATATGATGTACCCAACATCATCAGATGGGCTTAGGAAGGCATGTTTCAAACTAGTTGGGACTAGAGAAAAATAACTACTGGGGAAATGGACAAAACCCGCAGTTAATGAGTAGCAGATTGATGAATGAAAGGATTTTCCTAAACTTCAGCTGTTCTTATCAGTATTTAGCATTGGGGAACAATTTAAAACTTAAACTGTAATTCATAGTTCTTTTGTAAATAACAAGTCTTTTTATTTGTGTTTTATGCAGTGTCCCTACTTTGTTTTTTGTGGAAACAGGATTATATTTTCCCTATTTTCATTACATTCAGTTCAGTAATTGAAGTGTCTATGCATTTTTTTTGTATTTAAACGACTGCTTATGGCTTCAGCTAATGTTGAATAAATATTTTAAGTTCAACATGTACTTACAGGTACCACTCATTGATTTTTACTCATGTTATCTGTATTCAGACATGTTGATTTTTTTCTGTTACCCAGGCCTTACGTTCTTTATTTTGTGTTTGGTTAGACAAAATTAATAGAGATAGTATTTTGGCAAAACTGGTACCTTCAACAAACTATTTCACTTTATCCTCCTGCTTGCTGGCTAGTTTTCATTTGCTCTCAATTGCAATAACTGTCAGTGTGTGTAATTGTGGATGATGGGAAGCCTACTGTCGATAATAATAAAAAATATGAAATATGTAAGTCAGATAGTACAAAGCAAAAATAAACCTCTTGTCTCAGCAAGCTTAAAAAAGGACAAAGCCTTTAAGTTGGCACAAAGTGTAGGATGAGCTCCTAGAAGAGGCCAACATGGATAACAGTAATGGGAATGGACAGCAACACACAAAGGTGTGTGTGGGATGACATATGAAGACATGAAGATGTTCCTGAAGAGCAAAAACAAAGGCAGCAAACATTCCCACATACGCTAACACCAATTTGGCCTACTGGTAGAGTCTTGACTAAATGGTGCTTGGTGTAAATGCGTGTGTGTGTTCAGACAGCCGTGATGTACTAACTCCTTATATGAACAGGACCTGAGTTACAACAACAAGTATTCAAACACAACTGTCTCATATGTTGTCCCCCCTGATAATAAAAAAGTCCCCTCCACACCAGAAGAGGAAGATTTAATCATTTAGGTGAGTGGAGAAGGTCTAGATGAGTGAAAAAAGGCTGAATGAACAGGACATAGAAAGATAAAGATCTAACAGATGATGCATTCTGCATATGACAACTTCAGGTGTGAAATAATGAGAACCAGGGATGTGAGAATAGAGAAAAATGTGCATTTGATAAACAAAACCAGTCCAGGCATTTAGTATAAAAAATTGCTGACATGGTTCTTACTGTTTGTATATGACATCTCAATCTCCATGATGCCCCCATGAGGTATGGACATAAAGGGTAGGTGAATACACTGAATCCAAAAAAAGCTTGGGATGACTTCTACTTAGCATTCTGCTCTGATAGATCTACTAACACCTCATTGCAGTGCAGAATTGCAAAGCAGTCTCCCTGATTTTACCCTGTATCCTGCTAATCTATCTATCTCTCAAAGACAAGACAGATCAGGCGGATGTATCGCCTTCCAATCATTCTATCGTGGTTAGTTGCAGTCAGAAACAAGAAGAATGAATGGAAATGTGTGTGAGAGAGGAATTGGTATTGATTTGATCAGATATAGTGCTGTGAATCATTCTGGCCATGATCAGCAGCTTAACACCCTGGAAAAGAATGTGAAAGAAGAGGAAGAGTGTCAGTGTGGGCGAAGTGTTCATAAGATAATGTCAACAATGAAGAGGAAAAGCTGGACTTCTGATTGCTGCAAACATACGTTTGAAAAATGTGTCACTGTATGCAGTGATGGAATGTAACAAAAATATTTAGTCAGATGATAGCCTGCTTAATAATTATGCAAATAATTTGAGGGAAATTTGGCACTGCATGCTCTTAATTTATGTGGGTGTATTTGCTAATAATTTTCAGACAATGTATACTTAAATCTTTATAAATATCTTGAGCTCATACATAACACCTACAAAGTTAGGATTTTAATTGTAATGGAACATATTTATAATCCTTTATAGTTTTGATTATACCATTTGTAGGATTTTGTCTTTCCTTGAGGGTATATAGTGCATTGCTACTGGTGTAAGCACCAACAGGTTCTTTCTAATGTATTTTTCCAGATCAATAATCTACCTGCCAATCTTTGTAATCTGTCAACCTGATAGTCATTCTATTTCTCTGCATTGTTATCTGACCACTCTGTCTGCTGAGGTTAATAGGATGCATCCCTTCGATGTATACATGGGATTTGGAGATAATATACATAAAACTGACTTGATTTGATATTGATCACCTAATTGTGTATCTTTTATCTTACCTCTTATAGTTATTGCCATTATTTAAAGAAAAAAAGCTCCTCACTACATACTTGAGGAGATATAGGATGATTTCATCAATGCCCAGTAGGAATGTAAACAAAGCAATAATTTAGCCAATACTGGATTTCGATCTACATAATAAGTTATTGCGTGCTTCACTAACCTCTCCATATCAGTTTGGCAGGCTTCTTTTATGCATTTTTGCTGAGTCACCACAGTTAATAGTTAACTTGCTGGTTGTTCCAGTACAAATAATAGCAGAGGCCTATTTTTCAGCATCCTTTGATTATTGTTTAGGTAAAAGACCTGATTGGACTTGTTGTACAGATTCATGCTTCTTGCAGTGCATCTGTGTGTGTGTGTGCTTGGGGGGGGGGGGTGTCCCCATCTGTCAATGTGACAGCCACAGACCTTTTCATAGTTGCATGCCACATTCAACTTGGAAAGGGGTTAATAAGGCAAAGAGGAATCATGTGACATCAGGAATACAAGAGTATTCCTGATGTCACGATTTGGAGTTTGCAAACATAACATCTGTTATCTCAAATAAACTCTTGGGAAAATTACTAATGTCTATTTTTTTTAATAGTGTATATAACAAGGTTTTTTTTTTCTAAAAATTTTCCCTTTTGCCTCTCCCTTCTACAAATTCCAGAATATTTGAACATGCAATATTGTTTGTCTGTTAAACTGCTGGACACCAGATGTTTCTACTTCAATGTAAACTCATTCTCAGTGTATCTGTCCTGGCGGCATCTCATTTTCCTTATCACACTATACACACACACTATTTGTGTTGCACAAAATCATGTTCATATGTCATATGCTCTTACTCTGACTGGAGGGGAACTTTAAAATATGACAGAATCTTATAGGTTGTCAATAGCAATTACTATTTGCAATATTAATTATGCTCAAAAGCCCAGATGGGCAATTCTTAATACTGGAGAAACAACTAAAATCACTTTATAGAGGACAGTTATGGTATCAGTATAGACCAAGCACAAAGCAAATGCACATTATTGTTTAAAGCACAATCACCAACTGGAATTTATTGAGTCATTATGGTTCAAATGTGGCAAACATTTATACCTGAGTTTAAATAATACTGGGTGAAATACTAGGTGAAATTAAATACAAATGAGGTAGAACAAAGATTAATTTCAGAAAAATTAGAGATTTAATGACCCACCATCAGTTGAACACATGCAAATAACCCAATTACCATAAGTCTGTCTAGGAAATGTTTTAAGTTTGTTTAAGATACTATTTCAGCAAAGTCCCTTTTAGTACTAGAGCCTATCACTTACTTAGTTAATTTATCTATAAAAACAGATTCCCAGAGAGCTGGAAAACGGCAATAACTGTCCCGATCCACAAATCAGGGGACAAGGACTTAGCTAGTAATTACGGACCTGTTGCCATTCTTCCTGTTGTTTCTAAAATATTAGAAAAGATTGTTGCTACACAACTCACCGAACATCTTGAGTCTAGACAGCCACTGCACCCACAGCAGTTTGGATTCAGACCTAAGCACTCTACAGAAACAGCTAACTGCTACTTACAGGTACTTGACAGGTTCAAAGGACTACTGGTGAGGGGACATGTTGTGGGGACAGTGTTCTAGGACCTCAAAAAGGCCTTTGACACTGTCCATCATGGAGTCTTAATATCTAAGTTAAAACACTTTAAAATGTCAGCAGAAGCTCTACAGTGGTTTAAGTCATATCTGGGAGGGCGACAGCAGTGTGTCAGGGTCAATGGGGAGAAATTAACGCTGCTCCCTAACAACATAGGAGTGCCCCAAGGGTCGGTACTTGGACTGCTGCTGTTTACTATGTACATAAACGATCTTCCAAATACCTGTCCAAGCGTTAGCTGCCAGATGTATGCTGATGACACCTATGCATCTACTAACAGCCAGCATGGCAGCTGCGCAGCTGACAGAGGAATTGGAGAACATATCAAACTGGCTAGAGTCGTCACAACTAACTTTAAATGTACAAAAAACAGTTTCAATATGCATCTCCATCCGCGGCAGGCCTGCTGCTGATACCTTTGAGGTTCGAATCAAAAATTAAACTCTTGCAGAAAAGAGTGCAGTAAAATATTTAGGTATAATCTTGGATAAAAACCTCAAATTTGAAAAACAGGTAAAGCATATATGCAAGAAGGTTAAACCCAACTTAAATTGTTTCTGTCATATTAGAAGGGACCTATCAGCCAAAACTGCACTACTGTACATGCATGCCATGATTTTCTCACACCTATCATACAGTATTACAACATGGTCACAATCCTCTCAAACTGTCTTAAAACCAATAACATCATTATGCAAACAGGCTATAAAAACCATGGATCAAAAACCGATGGGATGGCACCTTTGTGGTATCCTAAAAAAACACAACCTTCTTACGTTAGAAAATTTTGTATTCTTCTCCATCAAACTGGTTTTTAAGTGTTTGCATGGTCATGTTTCACTTCTGTTCTCTGGACTGATTAATAGACTCCCGAGCTCTGGTAGAGCAACCACACGAGCCTCAGCAAGTGGCAACTGTATTGTTCCCAGGTGTAGCAGTAACAACTCATTCGCACAGTCTGCCTTCTCAGTAAAGGGAGCAAACCTATGGAACTCTTTGCCCACGGTTCTAAACTAGAGACAGATGGTAATGTGTTCTACAGAGGGCTCAAACTATGGTCAAAATCAAATCAATTGTGCTCACAGGTATAGCCTCTGACTGGTTACTAAATTGTGTTTTCTTTTGTACTAAAGGTTATGTAATGCACTGAAACGTTACTCTAAATATTAACAGAATGTATTTTATCTTTTGTACTTGATTGGGTGTTTTGTTTTTGTTTTTTTATTAACTATAGTGATACTATTTTTCTATTTGTATTCTCTTGTTTTTTAGAAAAGTCTCCATGGACAAGTGTTGAAAATTAGCACTCGTGCTAACACACTGTAAACTGACACATCTATAAGTGGTGCAACTGTGCACAATTCTTTGGCATTTTTTATCTTTGTCTTTCTGCATTTTCTTCATTTCGTCCTTCATTTCTTCCATGGTGTCTAGCACCGGTTTTTGTTTTTCCTCCATAATTTTATCAAAGTCACTCTTTAACTTATCAAAGTTGCCCTTTAACTTGCTCTTTAACTCTTTCATAGAAGAGATCATCTGGTCTAGAGTATTTTTGTTCCCATCTTCCTTCGATTTTCCTCTTCCTCTCGTAATTTTGCTGATATGTACAATCAGAAACCATCTCCATTAAAAGACCTACTAGCCGCATCCCCAGGTGATAGTAGAGAGTGGCAGCATCTAACTACATCCTGAGCTGTTATATTCCTTTATGGTACAAGGGTGTTATTCCACAGTTCTGAATCTCTTGAGTCTATATAGGGCTAGTTTTAGGATCACTGGCTAAATTGGGTCCAGGAGAAAGATGCTGATTGTGTACTGAGAAGAGATCGGGCTGCTACGATACTGGAACTGCAGGGGGAATTAAAATGCTGTCAGGCTGCAAGAAATTCTGAGCTTCACCAGGGATTTTCTTCTTCACTGAAGCACATATAGAGAAAGTAATATGTATTTACGGCTGATTTCAATGTTCATGGTTAGTGACTGGCTCTTAGTGCAGTATAAAACTCCATATGTGCAGTTTGTAAAAAGAGATTATGTTTGACAACATAGTGTGAAATCAGCTATATACAGTATACAAAAAAAAGAAAAACTGAGCTCAAGAAATCTCTTCCATGTAACAGATATAAAAATCTCTACTATTTAACTTGAAAGCAGACACAATATTGCTCTGTGCGTTTGTTTATGTAAGCATACATCCATTATGTCATTGTAAGAGACATGCATGGACAACAACTTTTGTGTAATGACTCTCTTTCTGCGTTGTATGCTCGCCTGGCCAACCAGGCAAGTACGAATCTGTGGTAAAAACTCTACCTGCAAATTTAGCTTAAATCTTATTTAGAATGATCAAGAACAGCAAAACTACAATAAACTGGACTTGCTTTAGGTTGGTTGAAGACATTTTACCTCTCATCCAAGAGGGTTCTCCAGTTCTAATACTCCTGTTGGAGCAGTAAACAAACAAATGACCAAAACCACCAAGATGAAATTGATTCATAGTCTTGGTGGTGGTTGTCTTAGTCTTCAACAAACCCAAAACAAGTGCAGTTGATTCTTTTTTATTTTGATTTTTTGTAAAAAAAAAATTGATTTCTCCCTTTTTCAGAATTTCGGCACACTGGTTGTAACATTTTAAACTGCAGATGTTAAAATGTTAAATTATTGGAGATAAATGATTTTAGGAGAAAATAGCTTAATACTAGTGGATTATCTTGTTATTGTCCCACCCACTCTCATCTTAGACCTGCTAGCAAGCTGAACTCGTGTGACTTTAATTCTTCTGTCAAACCATGTGTCTTCCCTGGCTAAAACCTGAACATTAATGTCCTGGAGTGGCCTATGTCTTTCAGGTATAGGTGGACTTCTAAGTTTAGTCCTGACGAGTTGGTACTCCTGTTTTCCTTGATTTTTTTGATTTTTTCTGAAACACCAGCAATGTACGGGTTGATGACGGATTTATGTTTGTTGTCCTTCTCCTGTTCAATGTTTTTGAATAGAATGGCCCATTTTAGAATGCGGTTTCCTAATTAGAATCTAATACAGCATTTTCACTTGGAAGTTTCTCAAAACGGAAGTAATATCTGCTATGTTCAGCAGTAATTACCGGTACTAAACAAATGTTTAAAATGTACACATTTATGAAATATATTTAAACCTTAAATGTTTGACAAAGGAGGCATGTTGGCGCAATGGGTAGCACTGTCATCGCATAGCAAGAAGGTTCTAAGTTTGAATACTTTCTGTGCAGAGTTATTTTATGTTCTCACCATGTCTGTGTGAGTTTTCTTCAGGTTCTCCAGTTCTTTTCCATATTCAAAAACATGTATTTCAGGTGGATTAGTCAGCTCCACATTGTCCACAGCTGTGTGTGTGTGTGTGTGTGTGTGTGTGTGTGTGTGTGTGTGTGTGTGTGTGTGTGATTGTTACTCTTTTGTGTGATTCCGCAATGCACTGGCCACATTGAACTGTGCACTAAGTTCATATACAGAACAGCTGAAGAACACACTTATGTGCATTAAAATAATTAAAATAACAACGAGCAAGGGAATCTTTAAGATTTAAAAAAAATGTTGTTGACTAAACTTTTGTTGATAGAATAAAGATAACTATGAGGGATCGTAATTGAATAGACCAGTACAACAATAATCCACACACAGAGAAGGCTTTAACTCTTTAACTGTGCCATCTGCCGTTATGAACATGTTTTATAGGCCTGCATCAGTGCTTCACTACGGATAATTCACACATCATTACCCTGTACTTGCCTGACTCACAGAAAACTCTTTAAACATCTGCACTTTCCAAGCCAATACATTATTTTGTGAGCAGATAACGAATGATTAACCAATCAGTTTTATTTCTTTGGTTATGTTAGATTCCAGTGAGAACTAGCAAAATTTGGCCAAGCAACACATCACAAATCTTTAGTTTTATACAAGGCTAACAGTTCAGTTCAGTATTTCACAGCCCTTATTTACTGAAAACCAAACTACCTCTATGTTGGCAGACTACACTCATGAGAGTCGTTTCAGTACTGGTCAGATAAGATGACACAAATCAAAGCTTCTACTATCACGTTCAGTGTGCTTACAGCCTCTAATCCACATGATTCATCAGTGGCCATGTTATTATGGCCTAGTTTTCTATTTGGCAGTTTGAAAGAACACTACATGCTTTAATATGACCAGAGGAAACATGCCTACCACGCAACATTGTACAAGATAGAGAAATATATGGAGTCCATGTTTTGATATAGTACATTGAGATATGCGTCTAATCTGTTCCTTGACTGAGCTTGTAAATCAAAAAAATGAAAAACAAAAACTATATTTTTTATCAATCAACAGACATGCATACATTGTCTGTGTATAATTATTCATAAATTATATAGTCAGTGACTACATGTGCCTCTGTGGTGCTGTGTACTGTGGCTTCTCTGTTTCATTTTTTTAAGTGACGGTTAGTAGAAAAGATTTCCAAGTATCCAGCTGAAATAATAGAAGGCACAATGAAATTTCAATAACTAATTATAGCTAAAACCACATGTGACTTTAGGTGTGGAATGGATTAGAAAGTGTTCCTGTTTGTATGCACAGAGAGTATATTCTGTTTTTTGGAGCAGCTGTGTCAATGCACATAAGTAGATTACCCCTTGTTGCTAATATGAAGGATTAGCATATTCTTTTGTATAAAATTGTTGTTACGTGTAATGTGTTGACCACTCTCTGTTCAAATTCAGCATTTTACACACACATAGTATACAGACACTACACACATATCACACTGATGGGCACAGAGTTGGGTCATTGTGACAACGCTAATGCAGCAAGTAGATGAGAAAGATAATGATTCAGGAGACCAGTGGCCTCTCCCCCCAAGTTCAATTGCATCTCTGTTCCCTACAAAGCTTATTTCATCTACCTGTGTAATTAGTTTGAATGTAGTTGGTGGGCCACATGATGACACATCCTCAGGTTTTAATGTTTAGTGGGGAGTGATTGAAGAACATATCTGTTAAAGAACAAAAGATGATGCTCCAAAAGATGTTCAGTAGCAATGCATGACAATCTTTTTTTACATTTTTTAACTCTAGTCATGCATTTTAAGATATGTTAAGTGTCACTAAAGAAACAAGTGGAGGTCTGAAGGAGGGTGAGAGGGATTTATGTGGTGTGCAGCTTGTTGAAATTCTGAGGTTGCCTTGGGGGGGAAATTACTATTCTTTTGTATTCATACTAAAAGGTCAAACAGCAATTTTAAATAGTAAACAACACACCAACCCAAGGTTTGTTTGCAGAAATTTATAGCCGTAATCAAAAAAAAAAAAAAAAAAAAGATTTTTGATTTTTAAGTGATTTTTTATGTGGTATTTATGTGAAATTACCAGACACCTTATAGACAGCTGATTCTGTTTAATCATTAAAATCATCATGTTGGTGTAAATTGGACATTATAATGAACTGACTTAATTCAAGATGAAAACTTCAGCACAGGGGGCTGTTGTTGCTCATAGATGCAGCTTGGCCATGACATTACTGCACACACAAAATGCTGTTAGCCCATGTAGCTGGATGTCTGGATCTGAGATGTTTTATAGCAGCCATGCATCTGTGAAAATAACCATGCAGCACCCTCTTGTTACAGAATGCAGGTGGGCAGGTGTGTGTGCGCGTAGGGGGGTGGGTCGTTGTGACGGTCTAGTTTGTTGTCAAGACTGCAGACATTGTCTTATGAAACAGACGATACCATCAGTCGACTAAGATTAGCTTTAAAAGCTTGAGAAGACTGCATGTGTCGTTTCTCTTACATCCTCTTTGGTGCCTTCTCTCGGGCAACTGAGGCAGGCAGTGATGCTTTAGTGGTAGTAAAGCCTCAGTCATGCAAGGCCACATAGCTCTCCTGTCAGTAATGAAATATTCAATGAGCCTATGTCTAAAAGCATTCCATGGTCATAGGACAGATGTGGAGGACAATAACAGCAATGGACATTTAAACTAGCACCAATATCAAGGAATGGACAAACTGCTGCATCAATGAGTGTAACCATCTGGGCTGTAATGTGGAATCAGGGCTCTCTAAGGACGTATGATAATCAATTTGTCAATTATTCAAAAAACTTTGGATTAACATCAAAATGGACTTAAAAGTTCTAGCATACAGTGATGAAATCATAAACTGAGCATGTGCAGAGTGATCAGTCAGCAGTGACGTGTGGTGACGTTCATGGCTGGTGAGGCTATGACTTCATCATAATCAGATGAAGATGTTTATAAGCATATGAACCTACAGTGTAGCTTATTCACCATTTAATAAGCAACAGTGAGTGGGTTATTTTTAAAGTCTCATCGCAAAATTACTTACACGTACAAACTGTAACACACACATAAGCACATTTGATTAAAAAAACATATATTGTTACCGGCACGTTTTTTTTATATGTTATGTTTACTTATAAATGAAATCCATGCACAGCTCCTTCTGAACAAAGCATCAAAAAAATTTTGAGTTGAGATATGTAATCTTTCATTTTTATAGTAAGACAAGGCGAGCTGAAAACAAATGAATGGCTGCACTTTATTGACTATAGATTGTAGTTTGATGTCACTTCAGGGGTCGCCACAGCAATCAGTTGCCTCCATCTAACCCTGTATTCTGTATCCTCTTCCTCTTCTGAATAAATATAACCATTTAATTTATTTCTTCCATTTTCCTTTTTTTTTTCTTTTATGATGACAGGTAAGGCCGTGCCTCACCTGTCTCCTCTGACTGCACATCACTGTCAGTAACTGAGTCCATTTGTCCATTCTACACGAGCAATTTTACACAAAATCAGCTCACCAGCAATTCTTTCCCATTTTATTTATTTATTTTTTCCTATTTTGTGGCATTCAAGCTGGAAGTTGGTACTGCCACTCATTGAGCTTTCCACTACACAGCGATAGGCTTTCAATGACTTTCACCTGCTGTAATGTCATTGTCAAAATCTTTAGAATTTGCGTCAATGGATATCAGCTAATCTTCTTAATGGCAACTCTGCACAGTCAAATCTACCCATCTGCTGCACTGCAAAGCTACCCAGCATGCCTTGGGGCTGGAATTCCACCTGTCAACTTTGTTACCTTAAAAAAAATTTTTTTTAAATTTGCACACTGCAGCTTTGAAAAGCCAGTGTACCTAGGGAGTTTTTCATAGACACACATACTCATGCTTGCATAAGCATTCACAATAACACTTCACAAACATTTCAGGCGTGGATAATCTCATGCACATTTAATCTGGACACATGGGGTCCCTACTCATACAGACCTAATGAAAAAATCAGAAAATCTCAGCATGTTACCCCTGAATGCTTGGGAGAATTATTTTGTATTAACCTTTATTCAAACAGGCAAGCTGAACATACTCTGAGAACACAATTTATTTACAGCAGCACCATGAGGAGATTTTCATTCCCTGATGTAAGAAAGTAGCTGGCTTTTACTATTTCATATATTTTTTGAGCAATGACAAGGGTAAAATCAGGGATTGAGAACGTGTTTATTTTACTCTGCAAATGATTGGACACCATAAAATTGACTAGTATGACATAGAATTTTCCTAAAATTGATAAACATTGAACAGAGTGATTCTAGTTGCACAAATACAATTTTTTCTCTAAATGACTACCTTTGGATTTTTCTGTTGTAACGTAAAATTATTTTTTTTCACTTACTTTCAGCGTTTCTCACCAAACCCCTTTGGATGCACAAGACATTGTAATTACCCCAGATGCACTTGCAACACCATACACAAGCACATGCACTGATTGGACCCCATTACATCACACTGAAAAGGAGCTAAGGCTCCTTCCATCTGCTTTGGCGAGGCACAGCTTTCCACTCGTTGGCCTGCAAACATGAAGCATCCTCCTCTATAAGGATCTGTAATGGAGGACGATGGGTGTCACAGCAGGGCACTCTGCTGATGATGAGGCCAATGCGGTAAGGCAGATGAGTTTATGCCCTCTGAATGCTGAGTTAAGCAACGGAACTGGTTCCGTGCTTGTGTGTGAGCAACAAATTTTATCAATTGGAGTGAATAGAGAAAGGAGACTCTTTTGGAATGAAATATTATCACAAAGGTGACAAACAAGAGGTATACAAGAGCCACAAAAGGAAGGTTGTGTTTTGAGATGGAAATAAAAATATAAGATTTGTCTCATATCTTTTTTTAATATCCAAATAAAAAACAATCACAAAACATATTCGCTTATCCACACAAGTCTTCTTGTACTGCACCATAAAATAGCAGGTTTAAATGCTTTGCATCAATGCTATCTTCCAGCCCCTACTCTTTTTCTCTATCACCCCACGGGCCATACATTATGAAAAACAGTACATGACAATGCAATATGACAAACAGGCTGCAGTCACACAAACTCTGCCCAGCAAAACCTCCTCGTTTATTTCGGCACAAAAAGAGTTATTAACAAAAAACCCATTGAATTGGCTGCTCTTTGTATTGTGGCGGTTTCTTATCGTTCATTCAATCAATATTAATTAGAGATGTGAATTATCCCTGCAATTCGAGGCAGTTAATTTGTTTTGTTTTCTCACCCCCTTCATCCTCCTGCAACTCCAACCTATCTATTCCCAAGGAATCCCATCCTTTTACTTTTCTTGCCGAAAGGCTTAATTAATTGCAGAGAGCAAGTCTATAGGGCTGGCGTTTTTTGCTGTTGATTTTCCTTTAGCCTTAACTTCTCTCTAGCTCAGTCATGCATACAGAATGCCCCAAACCAACATGACACTCTACAAATATTGAAATAGTCACCCAGGGCCAAGCCAAATGAATGCTGTCCTGGTGACGAAGGCATCTATGATTCCAAATGAAGTACGGTAGACCATATTAAGGAGAAAAGCGGAAAACATGAACCCAAGGAGATGTACTTTTGTTTTTACCACTCCAGATTTTATTATCTGCAATACAGCATAGATTTCTAAATGTG
>CM023622.1:12853659-13011159 GCA_013358685.1 Antennarius maculatus
AAGCCCTTCATTTGAAGAAGATATAAAACAGGGAGATCGAGATGGAGTCGAAAAATATATTTAGAGGAACTATTCCTTTCCCGTTTCCTGTCCTGTCCTCTCCTCTTTCCTTGCGGAGGTTTAAATGTGTCTTTGGCTCTCGCCTACTCTGGCATTTGGGATAGGTATCCACAGGCAGCGGCTCACAGTCGGGCATCTGGCTCCCCTGCAGTCGCTTCACAAGCGGAGGAAAGAGATGCGCGTCCTCGCTTCCCTCCGTTGGGGATCCGTCAGGCGCGCTCCCACCCCTTCAACCCCCGCTCCGCCTACTCCCATCACCATCAGCCGTAGTGACGTCAGCAGGCGTAGTTTCCAAATCCAGCAAGTGCACACGGACAATAATGGGGGTGGGGGGTGGTGGTGGTGGTGGGGATTTGTGATTGCTTTTTTTAAAAAAGAATGATTCCTCTCATTATAACATGGGTCACGTTCTCCCCTTTTGCCTAGCCTCAGTGCACAATAACTACTTACTTCGATGATTCATTGTCTCTCAGTTCATTTTAACATCCATATTGTTAAAAGTTCTTACTAAATTAAAATAAACTATTAGTTTAACCGATTTGGACTCAAACCGTATGTTCCAGTCGTTGAGACCGACCAAAAGAAAAAAAAAAAACCTCATATCTCAATGATGATAATTAATGCTTTGCTAACATAATTCTGTCTTTGACAGATACTATTGACATGGACTGTTTGATCAATCCTGCAACCACAGATGAATCCAAAAAGTTTAAAATCAAGTTTAAAATCATCTGTATCTTTTGAAGTCTAGGAGGTGGAGGGCAGGAGCAACACTGGTGCAGATGTTCTCCGACAACCATATATATATATATATATATATATATATATATATATATATATATATATATATATATATATATATATATATATATATATATATATATATATATATATATATATATATATATATATATCAGTTTGCCCTCATCTCACAATTCCACAGGTAGAACTCCTTTTCTTGGCAGAATCAAAATTATTATTCTTTTTCCGTTTTAAAAGGCCATAGAGGAGGAGAGTTTTTACATGCATTAAGGTTAAAGGCTGCTTGTACAGTAAAATGCAGAAAGATAAAGGAAGACTGGGAAAGGTCCATATTTTTGAGATGCGGGTGGACATTTATTTGTCTTTTTCTTTGAGTTTGATGTTTTTTCTTGTTTGTTGTATAAAAATATCCTAGAAAAATGTTTTTTTCTTTTTTCTCATTCTGTTGTATTTTTGTTCTTGGATGCTATACGCCGCTGAGGTTTGTAAAAAATAAAATAAGGGATTTCCCTGAATATGGTATTGTCAAAATCCTTCAAACAATTCTCCCTCTGCTGTGCAGCTCTTGCTAGAGACTACCTCTGAACATTTTGTTATTCCTTTAAGAAGCAGGCATTGAAAATTAAAATTCACAGCCCCCTAAATTGAACCAAATGAAAGCACAGAGCAGATCAAAAGAGAAACTGTCAGCGACAGTGATAATCATGCCCATTTATTAGCATTAGAACATGCCATCACAACTAATTCTCCAGCCACATTCATTGATGAAAGACTCTCCACTCACCACCTTTAATTCACTTACAAGGCGATGGGAATCTCTCCTGGCAATTTATCATTTCCCATGGCTAATTGGTAAAAGGATAAGGTGAACTTCTCTAATAGAAGGCACACTACAGATAATGCCCAGACATTCATCTCCCCCCCGTACAAACTGCTCACAATGGTATGTAAATACCACTCAAGCATTGTGGATGTTGTCCAAATCAGCAGGCCTGTGAAAAAGATTCTGAAGACAATCAATTCATACATTCAAATTTTGTCATGGTATTGCATATTAAGATGCTTGATAGGTGACAAATTTCATTGAACTGACTTAGAATAAGGGATTTACATATTAAATTTACTATTTTGGTTTTTAGCATATTACAAATGTTTACTGGATCATAATTTCCATGAGCTCAGCCTGGACGGGCAACACATATTTTTGGTCTGTGAAGTTCACCTGACCACTGGGTATGGAAATACATGACTGAGCTTATGCATATTTTGACTGGTCATACAGGCTGATGGTGACCTTGCATGCTCGAAATAAACACAGAAAGTCATGCTGAAAATAACACATTGAAATTTAGATGGAAAAGTAATGTGAAGTGTGTCAAGTTTCTTAAGGTTTGGGCGTGAAGAGAGCTTATTGAGGCTTAGATATTCTGTTTATAGTGACAAACACACACAAATACACACATACGCATAGACGCACACACCTGCAGAGTGGAGCACTCAAAAAACCCCTTGGAAGATTTCAGCACCATGGAGAGCTTCATTACTACCTCTTCGGAGCCTCCATTCATGCGCTCCTGTGTGAGAGATACTGTATATATTTGATTCCATTCCATTAAACCAAAGAAAACTTATCATAATATAAACTCTGAACATTCCCCTTCAAAGCAAAGTGGATCAGAAAAAAAAAAAAAACGTTTTTGAAAATCTCTATTGGAAAATTACATTCTTCACACCATTTTCACCAAATAAAAATGAAAAAATCTCTTTGGCACAAGCATAACGTCTCTTCTCTCAATTTTAATCAGTGAATTAATCAATTCCACACAGAAGAAGTATTATTACTAAGGTAAACCTCAAATAATTACTTACATATTTATTAATATCAGTAAGTTGTTTACCTTCTCCACATTTTACATATTAATTAGCTACATTTTCCTCAATAGTATTAGCACTTGCTGTCTTGCACCTTTTGTAGCCATGCTTCAGGAAGCAGCTAGGTCATCCCTTGTCATTGTCCATACTGTATGTGCTGGGTTAGGGTAAACCATATTCGTACACATCAGCACAAGTCAACTGGGCCCCTTGACCTGATTAGCAGACATCTGCTGTGGCCAGAGGGCATGTTCCTGTCAGACACCATAAGAACCAGTGGAAGAAATTCTCAAATCGACAATAAACAATCAGGAGTGCTGGTGTATGTGCTGCATGCTTGCAAGTTAATGTGTGGATATGGACTTGTGTGAATATATTTAACTTCCTTGTGAGTTCCTTCTTAGCAAGGTGTGTGTGTGTGTGTGTGTGTGTGTGTGTAATGTGTGTAATGTCTTTCTTGAGTTGAGCGGTCCTGAAACAGCTGGGAAAAGGCACAAAGTGAGGCACGCAGTTCTCGTTATTAAATGGTTAATAAGTTACACTGTAGGTTAGTATGTTTGTAAGCATCTTCATCTGATGATTATGAAGTCAGTGCCTCACCAGCCATGAACCTCACCGCTCGTCAATGGTGCAAATGTACAGTTGTCAGCTTTGGTGGGAGTCTGTAATATCCACAATACATAAAAGAGTTGAAAGTCATGCAGATACTGACATAGTCAACTAATGGCTGTCTAATAAAAAGAAAGAAAAGAAGAAATAGAAATGTAATTTTCTTCTCTTCTCTGTATTTTTCTAAATGGTTGCCTTGTTGGAAAATTGAATTCCTTTGTTTGATTAATTTTTAAGAAATAAATGCCTCTGGAACAATGGGATGTTTGATTTACTTTACATGAATCAGGCAAAGCAAAGATAAGCCAGAGTTTTATGGCTGAACTTTTTGTCAAAATCATTTTTTGCTCTAATACTTTTACTTTTGGGTGGATTACAGAAGACAGTGAGCCCAATAAACTCCGAGTCACTTTGACGAGTTGCTACAGATGCATTTTTATAACCCGTTACTTCCTTGAAGGACCTTCCGTCAGCTTTTTGAATGTCCATATTTACTTGCCTTTAGGATTTATTCTCTCCTTTTCTGGTGCCTGTTTGAAGTGATCACTTTGAAGTTTGACAGTGCAACCTCAATCACAAATAGAACAGACGGCATAATGTGCTAAGTCTACCTCTTTCTGCACTTTCAAGATTTACACTTCAATAATCCCTACCTTTCAACATTTATGCACCTGTATTTATATTTAAAATCAAGACACGGCAGAGTGTTGTTCTAAAGGGATCGTGTATAAAAGTAAAAGCCCCATAACACTTGAACAAAACAAAAGAAAAAAGAATCAACAAAACTTTTTTCTTCTGTTTTCTGTTAAAGTCTGTGATTTTGTGCTTTTATGGCCATGATTAAATGTATGTGTGGGTTTGTGTGCAGACATACACACAAATTCCAACACAAAATTGGATGTGTGAACCAGTTTGTGCGTTCATCTCATGCTCAGCCTACTGAGTCCGCAATGGGGTGGGAGCTTGGAAAAAAGCAGTGGTCCATGAAGCTAACTAGAGTTCCTCCCTGATCAAATGTGACAATTATGATAGTGCTCCATGGTACAAAACTCCCTTCTGGCTTCCCCATCCACTCCTTCCTCCTCCCCTCCTAACAAAACCTTGTGTTCCACCCTTTTATTACCCATTTTTTTCTAACAGGTAACCAGTATTCTGTACTCTACAAATTACTTGTTTTCATCAAGTCCATCTCTCCAACCCTCCAGTCATTATTAACTGTCAAACTTACTTTTACTGCAGACTTTACTCCTAATCTTTATTTAAACATGACATTTTATTCGAATAAAGACCAATGCGAGGCAAACAGTTTCAAGCGTGCAGATATCTAAAATGTAAATAATCAAATATAGATAACATAACAGCCCAAACCATAATAAATTTGTCCGTTTTTGAAATATAATAGAATAATAGATAGAATAATAAATAACAATAGAATAATAATTGGACAATAATAAAAATTCTAAACAAATAAAGGAATAACTTTGGGTTCACATAACAATCACATAACAATTTTATAACTTACCCTAACTCCTAATTATTGCAATATTAGGAAAAGATCCCTAACCTTAACCCCTACTTATTAAATTATGAGCAAGCAGTTATTGCAATATCAGATCAGAACTTTTATTATGTTACTATTATAATTATTATGATATACAGGTATATATATATATATATATATATATATATATATATATATATATATATATATATATATATATATATATATATATATATATATATATATATATATATATATATATATATATATATATATATAGACACACACACACTTATGCTTATTTTTCTAACCGTACTGAGTTTCTGGATCTGCAGTTTTAATAATACCATTTAAAGAGTGTAATTCTTACACTCTCCCTTGTCACTAGTTCCCTTCCATGAGCACTGGTGGTTTTGATGACAGCAGTATTGCTCCAGTTTTCCCTCTCGAATCACAACTCTGGTTGGTCCCTGAGAAAATTTAAAATTTTCGTAACTTTGTTTTATATGCATCTGAGTTAAAATACATTCCTAGGAGTTTAATCTTAGTCATGAAAGGCATGTAGGCCATCAATAATAATTTCAGATGCCCTTTTCATGACGTTTTTGTACGTTGCTCTTGTCCTTAGGTAAAACGAAAAGACTACTAAGCATCTAGAATGAAGTAGTTAACATTTTGGACTTTAGATCCAAAAACTGTTCTGCACATTTTTTAGTAAGAAATACCTGTGTTGTCTAACAAAGTAGCTTAAATGTGCAGAATGCATTTTCAAATGCCTTTCAGTGAATGCAGTCCAAATAACAGCCTTGTTTTATTTCATATAATTGTCTGCACAATGAGAAATTAAACCACTACATATATACTGTAGATCCATTTTTTAACTTCCTCCCACCAATTGTGTATAAACAACAAATGATAAGAACCAAACGAAAACGCGAAGAACATAAATCAGGTGCCTAATTAGAACATGTAGGGCAGTACCCAACTGTGGACTCTGCAGATGTATTTTATCACATGTACAGCACGTTATATTTGTTTTACGATCCTTCCTTGGCATCTCCCCCTCTTACCTGCCGCAAATGGGCAGCGGGTGGTGTAGCTGCACTTTCAGTCACTAAAAGTTTTGGTTTGAAATCTTTGACCTTGAGTTATTTTTGGGATCATACCCAGCTCAAAGTTTTAGTTTTATCAAGATTGATCAATCAAATGGATAGGTTCAGTGTCTTGTGTGTGCACGTTTTCTAGGGTGTGGTTGTTCTAGAGCATAACTGATTTATGATTGTAAACGTCAATCTTTAAATCAATCTTGGTATCCCACTGGAGTGAAGCATTCACAGAAATATGAATCAAAGCAGTGTTCCACTTTTTCTAATATTGGGCTCGGGAATATTTATCAAAAATGTAGATGAAAAAAAAATTAGGGGGATTTTACTGCTATTTAAAAAAAAAGCTGGCAATACAATGGTTAAGATGAGGAAATATGGTTCCTGCTATAAGTTTAGATAGATAGATAGATGGATAGATAGATAGATAGATAGATAGATAGATAGATAGATAGATAGATAGATAGATAGATAGATAGATAGATAGATAGATAGATAGATAGATAGATAGATAGATAGATAGATAGATAGATAGAATTATAATTTATAACTTTTTAAAATTTTTATTAATTATCCATCAGCTTTTTTTAAAGCCCAATATCAATCTTTTTGTTTTTGCTATCTGTCTTTTCTTATCCTATTGAGAACATTCTGAGTTTCCCGCAGCCCTGATAGTAAGTCAACAGATCAGACTCATCAAAAAACAGCTAGATTCCATAAATTACACCTATACATGCGAACATGTGACGACTGTCACATCTCTGCACACCTACACACCTTTCTTACCATCAGCGCAGGTAGTAAATTTCAGGATAATCTGAGGTACACAATCCTTTTCTTCATCTGACAATGACAAATCACAGCATGACCCCCAACCGACTCAGTTCGCCAACAGTATAACTTCTATGTGGCTATCTCGGTACTGTTCTGTTCTATTCACTCCTCTTTATAGGGATCTATCACCTCTCCCTTCTCATGTACCTCCCCTTGTCACTCCATCTTTTCTCTCTGTGTATTCCATTCATTCCATCACTTCAGTCCCCTCCTTATACATTTAAAAGCAGCTGAAGCCCACAGCACACCATGGTTTGCTGCCCCATCCATCATGACTGTCTGCAGGCCAAACAGATCTAGAGAAAAAGACGTTATAATTTAAGTCTACCTTGCTCTCAGCTGGGCAGGCCTCTCTGAGGTTTGCCAGCTGGTTCTAATATCTAAAAACCAAAGAAAATATGATTTTGTTAAGCCTGGAGCTCAGATATCAAAGTTATAGCTGTTTTGCTGTTGTTATAGGTGATGCTGGCATTCTTTATATTTTCTGTCTTGACTTGGAAACACAATCAATGAACATTTTCAGACTCCTATCTGACAGTTTAAATTACATACACACAAACATTAATTACATGCAGTGACCCCATTCATTTAAATTCCCAGTCTCATAAACCTTGTATGCACAAAGATTTACAAAGATAATAGCATATAAAAGCCAAAATTCCTACCATTTTCACAGTAGTTAGCAAACAGACTCATCTTTCAAAAATTGGTATGCCTACTGCATAACTCACATCACATTGAACCTCTGATAAAATCATTGATTTTATAGAATCATTAGTTCTGCATGAAAATATCACTTTATCACATATCACTCACACAGCTCTTAATGAACAAAAATGAAGACACTGTCTGTGTTCCTAACTCTTCACTTTTGCCAAAGATTAAAATGTTTACTCAGACATCTGAAGTGCATTCTGAAAGTTTGCTTCGCAACAAGGAGTATTTTGACATCTTAGTCACACATACTCGGGCTACTGATTGTTTATTGTTATATTTGAGCATGGTATTTGATCTTGTTTTGGAGGTAGATTATGCTAGTGAATGTATTTTTTTTAAATGAAATCAGTGGATTTTCCAATAATAGCACCACAATCTGTAGCTCCACATCATTTGAAATTGCATAATATTGTTTATAATTTACTAGGATTTCTTCAGGATATCTGCATTATGACATTTCAACATTGCTATGATGTCTCACTTTCCCAGACACAATACTAATTGAGCTCTTACAGCACATGAAATATGAGGCTTTGTTGCACTCCATCTTCAATAGGTAGGCTGAGCCAGGCGATGAATAAAACCTGGCATGACAGCAGTGATGACGGTTGATCCTGCCCACTCAGAGATGAGTTAGCAATTTAATACCAACAGAAAACACTCATCACCATGGGAGAGCAACACTCACTGAAGAATTGCTGCTATTTCCATCATTTTGACAAGACTGTAGGAACTGAAAATGGGGGGGTTGGGGGTATTGTTCGATCTACTGGGTTGGAGAGAGTTGGACAGTCAAGGGATAAATAAATGTTGGATTCATGAGAGCTCATGATCAAAGGTGCTGAGTAACTTGTGTGGCTTTAGCAGAGACAGAATTTGATTTTAAATCGTTTGGAGAAATTTGGAGAAAAAATAAGTTTCAGCCACCAATTAACCAATGAACACCACCCATGTACTGCGGCAGCAGTGAAATTACTCCATTTTCCATCTTTTACTTGGTCTCTAGCTTTCTACTTTTCTCTTCCTTCCCTTTTTGTTACTATATGTTTAGCCTCGAGACAGGTCTTCCCGTCTGGGCTCTCAACTAAATGGGATCTTTGCTGAGGCCATTGTTGAGTGCTGGGCTAAGGCATAGACAACACGCTCTAATAAGCACTGCAAACACTAAAAGGTAGAGGCCTTTACCCTTAGTCCCATGACTGTTTGTGATTATGTGTGGGAGAGAAAGAAAGTAAGATTGGAGAGATAGAATAAAATTAATTATCATTAGACATGTAGTGTTAGATTGCATTCTGCTGCACAGGTAACACAAATAACCTCACTTAACCTTTATTATCCTGACTCTATTTGCTGGGTTTCCATAAATAGCTACCGCTATCTCAAGAGGAGGAAAAAATATTTTACATGATTTCTGAAAGTAAATGTGCTTGAAAAGGAAAAAAATGATGTTAATGTTGAATGATGTTGAATTAGCAAGACGTCATACATTCCTCCAAAGCTGTTCATCCAAAAAAAAAGACTAAATCCGACAACTTCATCACATTCAGTAAGCTCCTTTAATTGCACTGCATTAACTTTTGAAAATGAACACTCCAAACATGTAAATATGAATAAAATAGTCAACTAAAGTAAGGCAACATGGATTGCTGTAGTGGTTAAGTTTGAACAATGTCAATGAGCCCATTTCACAAAGCAGGTTTAGTGGAAAACCTGGGTATGTTAACCCTGAAATCAGGGAAAACCAGGGTTTTTGCTTTCACAAAGGGGTTAACTTAACCCAGAGTCAGAGGAGTAACCTTGGCCTGTTTCATGAAGCGAGGTAAACTGAACCTCTAGGTTTGTTACCACAGTAACAGACTCTCTGAAGTTAACCTAATTGGGAGCGGGTTTTATTCCACAAATCCAAGGTTTCCTCTGACTCTGCCCCCTTTCACCACCGCTCTTCCGTTTCTTTTCCTGGTTCTGTCAGACGGAGAGTTTGACCGACGTTTCGTTTTATAAATAACTCCGTATTTTAGAGGTATATTAGAGGCAAACATGGCGTGTTTGTTTGACGAGGATCCCATAGATGAAGTTTCAGCATTAATTCACAGAAAACATCCACGACCTGATCCATCCTCACATCTGCAGCAGCGTTGCGTGTAGTGCTCTGTTCAGTTTTTATTTTTTATTTGCAAATGGTTGTTTTCTATACATTGTGGAAGACACTCCGTGCGCCTCGCCTTTAAACTTTTACCCCAGTTTTTATATTTCCCTGGAGATAAACCAATCAGAATCATCAAGGAGGAGCTCCACAGGATTGCAGGTGAATGATGTAGAAATCTGATAAATTAATTTTAAATTATATCCTCTTAATGACACTGTGTTGCAACCTCAGAATTGGACCAGTAACTTATATTTCTTTTAGGATTTCCCTGTGTAATTGGCTGCATAGATAGTACCTATATTCCCATCATACAAATCAAGATACATATTGACTAACTACTGTTTCAACATGTTAAAGACTGCATCATAGATGAACTAGTATTTGTCAAGATCCAGGTTCAGTTTACCTAGCTTCATGAAACAGGCCAAGGTTACTCCTCTGACTCTGGGTTAAGTTACCTCCCTTTGTGAAATCAAAAACCCTGGTTTTCCCTGATTTCAGGGTTATCTTACCCAGGTTTTCCACTAAACCTGCTTTGTGAAATGGGCCCTAGATTTTTTTCCCATAAATGGATATACTGCTCTTTTGGATGGACGGACGAGAGTAACTGTAGATGCAGTTTTTGGTCAGTGCAAAAAATGGTAGCTCTAGTCTGACTTTAACAAAGTTAGCTCTATGAAGGCACTGCAGCTATTGTATGTGAAGAAACCCTTACCCTTGGGTGTCATGATAAAAAATGTTGTGAAGAATGAAAGCTCACAAAGTAGCATCCTTGGGGAGTGTCCTTTGGAGATTCAATCTTTTTTTTTTTTTATCTCATCTTTTACTCTTTCTTTCTTCATTTTATTTTTTATTCCCAGGTTGTTAAAAAGATATGAGAGTAGGAGGATCAAGCCCAAGCTTCACAATGAGGAACAGGCTTCATATTAATTTGCTGCCTTGGAGCTTGTCACAAAAACACACTGGTTTCTATTCCCAATATGCATTGATATGTATTTTAGTTCACTGTTGTATTAACCCAAAGAAATGAAACTGAGAAACTGATTCTTAAAATGATATACAATTAAGTCTTACATCCCAACACACCACAAATTGTGCATCACTTCATTAATGAGGATTAATAAGTCCTTTATCATAGCTTGCAATTCACCAACTTGGATAGTAGTGACTGACTTCTAAAGTTGCTCAAGGATGACCTTGATGAACTTGCTGCTGTAAACATTTGTTTTATGCGTTCCCTTTTTCTATATGAGAATCTGTGTTGTTGCTCTTCTGTGCGCAGAGCTCCACCTGTTTCTCTCCGTCACACACATTTTGTTTACTTGTTGATGTGATGAAAGCATCTGTTTTTTGACACTAAGTGGAGTTTTATGACTTCAAATCATTATTTATAAGTCCTGGGGAGGGCTGCTGATACACCAGTGGTAACCTTTTTATCTCCTGAAAAGTGGAGATGTGTGTGTTTTTTTGATACCTACAAATGTCAGAAAGCAGGAAAACAAACATGAATTCTTTTCGGGGAGGCATGTGTTGCTGTCTGTGATGCTGACTACAGATTTCTGGTGATATGTGCACAGGAGCAAAATGAAAGAAATACCTGTGTAAACTAAAGATATAGGATAAAAAGAAATGGAACAGCAGTTGGGTTTTTCTGCAGCCATCTCCCGTGGGTCCACTCATCCTGATAAAGCTACCTTTAAAGATGGTAGACACATAATTGTGGGCATCATCACTGTGAAAGATAAGCAGTGCAGTCCTCTCAGTAGGGATTTGGTAACATGAAGAATCTAGAAGCCACACTCACTGCTGTAGCAGAATGTGGTTTCCTAATACATTAATTAGTCTTCATTATGTTGAACTAGTGATCATGTAAAAAGAGAATTCAAAATCAAAACCAATACATCCTCTACATGTATGTCCCTTATAGTTTCTCTTATATCTGACAAAATGTCAAAAATCTTTTTTTCTGTCTTCAGTTTTATTCCTACATCAAAATGTGCTACTGATCTGATTCTTTTGTCTTAAATCATGTATCATTTTCTGTTTTTATGCTAAACAAAATGCAACTAGTAACTGAAATAACATAGCTGGCATTTCTTTCAATTTAATTTTTTGACAGCATTCTTGACATAAGCTGCATTGCAGCACACGGTAGAAAACAACACTGCAGCTGTGCAGCTGTGCAGCTGTGCTTGGGCATGACCAGGGTTTGCTTTCCTTGTTCACCAACATATAATAGGGATGAGCGAGTACACTACTATCTGTATCTGTATCTGTACTCGTAATGGGCGGGACTTAAACCGGAAGTGGGTGTTTTTTGACCGGAAATGAGTGGGGCTTAACTCAGTACATTATTTTAAGTCTGAAATCGATGTAGATTGATCAGCCGTTGCAATATTTATTGTTTGCTTTAAAACTATTTACAGAACAGCCTCAAAATTGAGATTCAAATCAATGTTTTGGATCACAAAAGTAAGAGAACTATAAGAGAACAAGTTTTTTTTATGAACTCAGAACATGAATATTCTTAAGTGTATGGATGAATATTTAAAGAACAGCTTCGGAATTGAGATTAAATGCTTTTGATAACAAGAGCAAAGGAATTATTTACAGAAGTTTTTAGTAACTCAGAACAGTGCATTAATGAATACAATGCATGCAATAGGAAATTATGAACTACAAAGTATGCATGAACAAGAATTATCATACTTAACACAACTTTAATTTTTTTTTCTTCTTTTCTTTTTTTAATTTTTAGAGCAAGAGAGAAAGAGAGCGAGAGATAGAGAGAGAGAGCACGTGTGTGTGTGTGTGTGTGTGTGTGTTTGAGTGTGCGTGTGCTATGTAACAGGTAAAATATAAATAATTAATTTGAAGTGAATTGAGAAAGTGACAAACTAAGAGCAGAGATTCTCTGTTACATCTGTCTGTCAGTGGTCCCCAATCAATGGGTCGCGACCCGGTACCGGGCAGCACAGAACATTTGACTTTCTTTTTATTTGTTGATCTAAAGATGTTTTATTTTGGAAAGTGACGTCTGTGCGGAATGACACACAGACAAATGCATACGACTGTCCCGCTTGACAGGTCTCGGTTACGTGACAGATATCTAAATTAAGCTCCCACAACTGCGCCAGTGTTCTGGATTAAAGTCAAGGCAGATTATCCTGAGATCGCCCAAAAAGTATCAAAAACCCTCTTTCCATCTCCAGCTTCCTGTCTTTGTGAAGTGGGAATTTCTGCAGTGACAGTGAAGAAAACCAACTGAGAAAACGGTTGTTTTTTTGTCTGCTGATGTCTGCATTTTACATAAAACCACTGCGGATAATTTATGATTAGTCCTGGCGTCATTAACAATTATCGAGCAAATGAAGGCCAGTCCGTGAAAATATTGTCGTAGATTAAACTGGTCCGTGTCGCAAAAAAGGTTGGGGACCGTTGGTTATGAGGATTTTCCTTCAGCAAAAGTATGAGTATTGATGGGTTTTACTCGTGTCATGCTTGTACTTGTCAAAAATGCTTTATCCCTACCAGATACTCGTCTGAAACGAGTACCTGACTCAATCCTAATATTTAGCTTATTAGAACAATAATGGTCAATTCAGAGTGTGTGTGAAGTGTAAAAGAAAATCTTATTTAATTTAAAAAAATATTTTGAATAAATTCACATTTCAATGTGATTGGCAGGAGATAAAAGGTGAGGACATCACAGAAGTTGTTAAAAATCATCCTCAGGGAAAAATAACTTGGTATGAAATTTCATGGCAATCTGTTGAATAGCCTTTGAAACATTTTAGCAACTTCCAAAAAAATGTCATCCTGCTTGTCGTTTTCATTAAAATACATTATATTCATCCTCTGACCATGATAGATATCTTAAAAGAAAGAAAAAAAATAAATGATGGTGATAAATTTCATACTTGCTGAGAGTAAGATTTCACTAAAAGCCAAAAACATCAGTGGTTGATTAAAGACCAATACAAAGCAGCACTGTAGTCATAAAGCTTCATCTAATAGGAACCATGTTCCAAGGTTCACAGTTTTATATTTATACCCAATAACTCTAACTCTAACTACACTACAATAACTGAGGTATTGCAGTCTTGACCAAAGAAACTACCATACATAGTAGTCAGAGAGAGAGAGAGTAGAGTAGAACTTTATTGATCCTAGAGGAGGTTCCGTCAGGGAAGTTGACTTCTCCGTAGGACAACACACAGCACAGTGAGTACGCAAAAGCACACAGACAAAGCACACAGAAAGTAGTACCAGCACACAGAAAGTAGTACCAACACATAGAAAGGATAGAAAATAACCCACCAAGATTATATAAATAAAAATTCATAAATAGGCATAGGAAAGTAAAGTTTTTATCGTGTTTGCAGTGTTTTTAATGTCTTATGCGTGTCAACTCTCAGCTCTTGTGTGGACTCTCTTTTTCTTTATCTCCCCCAGAGAGGAGTTGAGCAGTTTAATGGCTCAGGGGATGAAGGAGTTCTTAAGTCTGTTTGTCCTGCATGTTGGGAGGCACAGACTCTGGGTGGTCAGTTTTCTCTGGTTGTTTGCTACGGTGTGCAGAGGGTGGCTGACATCGTCCATGATGTCCAGCACTTTGTCTAAAGTTCTCTTTGCCAGGGGTTCCAGCTTCATCCCGACCACTGAGCTGGCCTGCCTGATCAGCTTCTCCAGCCTGGAGAGACCCGCCTTAGTCACGCTCCCTTCCCAACACACCACAGCGTGCGACAGGACACTGGCAACCACAGACTGATAGAACATCCACAGGAGCTTTCTGCAGATGTTGAAAGCCCTCAGCCTCCTCAGAAAGTACATTCTGCTCTGTGCTTTCTTGTACAGCTTCCTTGTGTTGCTTGTCCAGTCCAGTTTGTTGTCCAGCCACAGCCCAAGATATTTATAGGTCTGCACAACCTCCACCTCCTCCGTTCCTATGAAAACTGGTCTAGGTTGGGGTCTGCCCCTCCTGAAGTCAACGACCAGCTCTTTAGTTTTGAAGGCGTTTAGCTCCATCTTTGCTCCTCCTCCTCATTGTGTCTGATACATCCCAAGATCGCTGTGTCATCTGCGAACTTGTGAATGTGACACAATTCTGACTTGTAGCAGAAGTCCGCCGTGTACAGAATGAAGAGGATCGAGGACAAGACAGTCCCCTGTAGAGCACTGATGCAGCTGACCATAGTGTCAGACGTGATGTCCTTTAGCTTGACAAACTGTGGTCTGTCGGTGAAGTAGTCGTGTATCCAAGCAACCAGGCCAGGGTCCACCCACATTTGTAGGAGTTTGTCCTGTAGGATACAGGCACTTGAAAAATCCAGAAAAAGGATCCTCACAGTGCTGCTTTCCTTGTCCAGATGCAAGTGGGCTCGGTGTAGCATGTAGAGGACTGCGTCCTCCACACAGACTATTTCCCGGTAGGCAAACTGTAGAGAGTCCTCAGCATGTTGCACTTGAGGGCTGAGGAGATTAAGGAAGAGCCGCTCCAGAGTCAGATGTGATGTAAGCACCACCAAGGTTTTCTTCTACCCTGGGGGATGTGTTTCCACGATTGATATTTTCTCTGCCCTCTCACCAAAACTGAAATTTATGTTTAAATGCTATGTGCACCATGAGTAATAGCAGCATGCTGGACCATCTAAGAAACTAAGAAACCTCCCTGTCAGTAGCAAAGAATTGCTACGGGCTCATTTTATGTCATGAAAACATCCTAGCTCTGTGGGCTAACGCTGAAAGCCAGTAAGACCATTAAATTAATAATGACTGTTATGGGACGTTCACCACACAAGCAAAAGCACAGGGCATTGGATTCTCCCGTACAATCCATGTTCCTCCAACATGTCAGTTTTAAATCTGACAGCATCAAATCTTTCCTATGACTTCAATGTAAATTTACCGAGCTATGAAGAAAATGACATATGGAGACATCCATGATGAATATTATAATTTTTCACAGACCTTGGGATGTTGTGTTGTTGACTACTCAGATTTCTTTCTTACCTTTCAGCAAAAAAACACGAAACAACAATATTCCACCCCTTAAGGTAGCCTCAGGTTGCTCCACTTTCACTTCGAATTTTCAGAAGCTCCTGAAGCTTCTGTACGAACTAACTTGACACTTTCAGACACTTAATTCTGAAATCACTCTTGAGTTTTGTTTGTCATTTAATAATGACCTCTAAATACAATTGTCACGGTTGCTCTGGAAATGTTGCAGGATATTTATGATATCACTGTCATTACCAACAGGCCCACAGGCTCACAAATCAAACTTGTGAATATTAAATATGTTTTTGAGGATGAAGGAAGCAACTGTCTGACAGACCTGTTCATGTACACAACATTTTAGAAACAAAACTAGATTATTAGTATTGAACTTCTCAGGTTTCCATGCTTCTGGCTGTGGCATTAGGCTGAAGATCCCTCCTCTCTGTCTCCCTATCTGGCTGGCAGCTTGCTGAGTCAGTTATGCTATCTGGCTAATGTATGATTGATTGTTGGAATAAGAGACACTCCATTGCCCCCGACTTTCCTCACACTCAACATGGTTAATGGTCCAGTCAAGGCAGGCGCAGCTCTGTGTCGACATACATGTGTGTGTGTATGTGTGTGTGTGTGTGTGTCTATGTGTTTGTGGGTGTCAGAGACAGTAATCAGTGCAGGCATTTTCAGCCATTGCATTATATTGATGGATATTTACACCATTGGTTGCGATGAGTGCATTCATATGAACACATGTAAGTGCTCCCTAGTTCATAATGCATCAGTATGATGCAGCAGAAGTGAAAGTCAGAGCCTGGCCGCAGGTGAGCCAAATGAAGCTGAATGATGCACATGTTTTGGGTGGAATGTGATTGAATCAAGGGGATAACTTATCACATTAACTCCCTTCCTTCCTACTTTCAGCAGAATCACCAAACCCTTAACCGTATAACCTCCCATTAAACCCTTACGAATGCTCCATACCCACCCTTGTCCACTTCACCATGTCCTTGAAGTGGTGGACAAGCAGTCCATCAAAGGCCTTTCCTTCAATTAATCTGCCTTCACAAATTACTTAAGTACCCACCCTCCTCACTCAGCTATTTATATTTCAACCAGTCTTTCTTCTCCATCTATTCCCTCGTTACATGTTTTCTATAATCCTCCCTTACATCCTTAGAATAAACAGTGGGGTCAGTGCAGTGCTAAGTGCTTCCTGACAATCACTGGTTTAGTGGTGGTATGCCATGTATGTGTGTCACTGTTCAAACAGGCTCCTGAGCAGTTTATCCCTGCTTTACAAAGGCACATTTTAAGTGATTTACAAAGGATTATCTGTCTAATATATGAGTTAATTTTTTTTCTTTAAGAATCTTGGCTCACTTGCTCCTTTCCATTCCACCCCTCCTCTTCAGGCACTTATGTAATGCTGTTCACAAAAGCAGGCCACCTCACCCTGGCAGCGGAGAGGGGGGAAAGGGTTAGAAGTATAGATGCAAAGTGAGGGAGAGAGGGAAGGGATGAGCAGAATTTCAACGAGCTGTCCTTGATGACTGACCGCTGTAGCGTAGCACCGCCGTTGTGTCGCAGGGCAGTCAAGCAATCCATTGCAAAGGAGTGTGTGTGTGTTTGACGTGTGGGCGGAAGCACGCTGGAATGAGAAATAGGTTGACTTGATGAGAAAATGGAGCATTTAATTCAAGTTGTATTCAGGGAAGGCAGGACTGCTACTCCTTTTTCCCACCTCCCACCCCTATTTTTCTCTTTTCAATTCCTGACATTAGACATCAAATAGTGTTCCCCTGACATGTGCTAATCATGTTTCTACAAAATCAGCACTTGAACGGAAAGTGCAATGAAAACATCAACTTGCTGAAGATAATTGAACATTACATCCTTCATCATATCCCATAACCTGATCCCACACAGGCCTCTATTCATTTAATCCAAGTCATTCAGTGCATCCAATCAGAGCCTGGTGAGCATGGATTGTAGCACGCCCACCCATCTATTCCCCTTTATGATTTGTCTCTTATTTTCCTTTGAATTGATGACATTAATTGCAGTGAAGATTTATCATCAGTGACATTTACGAAACAATAATATGATGGTTTTTATGTCACTGTCGAACACACTTTAGTCAACCATGCAGGTCAAATGTTTGACATTGGCACAGACCATCCTGTTCACCCCGTCTTACATCACCCATGGGACCACTGGCAGCAGCCTCCTGGGAAGGAATGGGAGTACCAGCTATTAGATTTATGAGTAACCATTACCCTTTATTACTGTAAGTAACAATGAATAATTGTTTGTAATCAGGACATTGGGTGGGTGAAAACAGTATTAGGTTCACCTCATATATCATTGGACAAATAGTAGTAGTAGGGACAGTGAGAAATGAGACCAATATTGGGGAGAGACCTTTCTTGTTTGTAATTGTTTAACCCTCAAGTGAATATGATCAGGTACAATGGCTTGGAGGCACAATGTCTTGGCACAAAATGTGTGAGCACATTCAGATCTAACTCCAATGCCAACAAACAGAGATACATGCACTCAAATTGGCTGAGGAGGCAGTTGTTGCAGGAAGTGCTTATTAACAAAGTGCAATTAATCACAGTCATGTAACCAGTCACCTGGGCATGAAAGCAGTGGGGAGTGGGCTCCAGTGGTCCATCTAAATGGCTCTAATATCACATGCTGCGCTGTAAATCCAGCTGCTTGGTTGTTTGTCAAAAGAATGCCTGCTGCACGCAAATACCAGGCATTAGATGATAAGCCAACTGTTTCATCTCGTTGACAGGACTGTGAGCAAATATAAATAACCTTGGTCTGCTGCATTTTGTCGATCACTTCTGATGCAAAATATACTTTCAGCTAACGTATGAAGAGCATGCATTTTTCTCTGTTTAATTTTCAGGCTTTCCTCCAGTGTTGGACAAACCATCACCAACAAAGAAAAATAATAATGAGATTTACTGCACGCTATTAAAAGTGATATTCCCATAAGAGACACTCCCTAAGGGATGTTAGCTGGTCAGATGATGAAGGTTGGTGGAACTGCACTTCCCAGGGGGCAGAGTTTCATTGCCACTGCTCCTTCTGGGGGTAATACACTTCTATTGATCGAGTGACAACCCCGATTAAAATCAATCCTGTGTCCACAGTGACCTAGAGTATCAGTCTACACGGAACATCAAATGTGGAACAATGGTGCGTTTAGGTTCAAATGCTTTCTCAATTGATTCATAACGACACAGGAAAACAGCATATTTAATGATATTTTCTTGTTTTTTTTTATGGCATTTATGCAAAGTCTACATTCTTCTTATTTCACCTCTACCTCCTAGAGTCAGTAGAATAGTTATCAGCCATCTTTGATGCCATCTTTTCTTTGTTATATTGATGTGCAGCTGTTTTTCTGAACACACTGAAACATACATCATCCTGTTGGTTGGTATGAACACATCAGAAAAATATTCAAACACGTCAATGACTTTGTCAATGCCTGCAGATTGTTGATTATGTTTCATGCTCGTTTTTTGGTTTAAAAAAAAGGATGGTGATTAAAAAAAAAAAAATCAGAGCAGAAAACAGACAATGTATTTATGTTGAAATTTAAATAAAGGCAGAAATGATAGTGAGACAGCTCTCCTCCTCTACTGTAAACAGTGTTGGCTAAAAGGTAAAAAAGACCATTCTCAAAAAAACCTTTTAAAGTAGCTTATCTTTTTGAAATACTGTGGTTAAACATTAGTTGGTGGTCTTCTGGATAATCATGTTTCTGCTGTAGGTTGATGATGTATAACACCTGCACTTGTTGTGCAGGTATGTACAACAATAAGAAGAAATGCTGGAATTAATAACACTGAAAGGCCTAACACTGGGGATGGTATCCGTGCTGAAGTATTTAAATGAAAATAGAATAAACACCAATCACCGGATTTAAGTGGTTACAGATGGGGCACCCAGTATGAGAGGATTGCAAAAGGGGATTGTGAGTTTGCTGCAGAAAGCGTTGTATCGAAACCTGCTCCCATTTCACTGCATCTTGCGCCAAGAACCACTGTGTGTACAAACATTCCCACCGGTGTGTACGGAGGTGATGAACCTCCTCATTCAGATAGTTAACAAGATAATTGCAAAAGCATTAAATCACGATCAGTTCCAGGATTTGCTAGATGAAGTTGACAGTGACTATTCAGATCTCCTGGAGTTATTGCGTTGCTTTGTTGCTTGTTTAGAAAACATCACCTAAACATATGCTCAATAAAAGTCTCCAGGAGAAGGGAAACACTTTCTTAAACCAACTCTTCAGCTTTTTTTATACCCTTGGGGGAGTAATCAACTTAAGATAAGGAAGTACCACATTGTGGAAATGTGACTACGAAAAAAAAAACAAACATTGAAGTTACATCAACTTAACAAAATTTAATTCAAAATATCAGCATGACTTATAATGTCATGGAGATGTCCATAAAATTATATACAGATACACACAAAAAGACAACCTGGCAGGATATTGTATTTTCCTTTCTCAACTCACTTTTTGTCTTTCATTTGCTTGAAAAAAAAAAAAAAAAAAAAAAAAAAAAAAAAAAAAATATATATATATATATATATATATATATATATATATGCTGACAGGCGATTTAAAAAATTATCTAATTAATTACAGGATTTGTAACTAATTAATCTAATTAATCGCATTTTAATCTCATACCTGCTAAAGGCCCAAATAAAGAATTTGAATTCTAGGACATTACAAAATTGTAGTACATGACTAATCAAAAGAATTCACCAAGAAGAGAAGATTTGAAATCCACATTTTTATTGCTTAAGTGTGCTTTATAAATGAAATTCAAAAGAAAAAAGGCCAAGCACATCAGCAAACCAATTAGGCCAGGTGCATTTTTCAAAATGCTATACAAATACAGTTAAATAAAATAAATAAAATTCAGAAATAAAATAAGGCTGAGTCTCAAATAGGCACGTAACCAGACTCTCAATCAAAAGGAATACTAAAGCTGACTCAATACAGCAATTCAAAGTGAATAGTATAACATGCCTCTAAATAAGACAACTAAATAGCAAGATGCCGACAGGCTTTTCCTTTAAAAGGGTAAGCTAACGTTCAACTCTGTGTCCTTGACATGTTTTGCATTTAAATGATATGTTAGGCTGGAGCTGCTTCAGTGATATGAAAATTCTCTTTTACAAAAGGTACAAATAATAATATAATAATAATAATAACAATGGATTAGATTTATATAGCGCTTTCTCAAAGACGCTTTACATTGGATCCATTATTCATCCACTCCTTATTCATACTTGAATGATGGTAAACTACGTGTGTAGCCACAGCTGCCCTGGGGCAGACTGACGGAGGCGTCTACAGCGCAGATTGGCAGCGCAGAATCACTGCGTTTTTGTTGATAGTCCCGTCTTTGTTCTTTTTATAAATAAACTTTCTGCCCAAAGGTCGGAGTGGGCTTGCCTCTCTCTCCTGTGTCGCGTCCATCTCTGTTGTCAGTCACCCTGCTTTTGACTAGTGGCGCAGGTAGGAAGTGACGTCACTGCAGCCTACGGGTCCCTCAATGGGCCAAATTTAAAATGCTTGCGCATTGACTTGCCACTCACAATTAATTGCATTAATTTTTATAGCGCATTAATTTGCAGCGTAATTAATTAATCTAATTAACGTGTTAAAGTGACAGCTCTAATATATACTGTATATACGTATATAAATATACAGTATACTGTATATACTGTATACTCCTCTCTCACCTCTCACGTCATGCATCATAACTTTCCCTGGTGGAATGATGATCCAATGTGGCCTCCAAATATGTAAACATATGTGCATGGCGTACGAAGGAGAGGGAGGGAGAAACACACAAAGACACAGACATTCATACCCCATAACCGCTCAAACTAAAAATAAATAAGTGTGCATATGGGCAGCATCTAACACACGCAAACACAGACAGCGCTATTAAGATAGCTTCTCGAAATGATGCTGAACAGCTTGTGAATCACATGTTATAGTGCTACATGCTTTAGCTGGATATATCACATTCAGTTTAATATGATAAGGAACACATCAAGTTTATCAATTTATCACAATATTGATCTGAGCATGAAAGACATTAAATCTTTCGTGATCGATCAGCTAAGACACCTAGGTTAACATGTTGGTATCTTTATCATATGGTTTTCATTTTATGTTAGCGTTTACCCTGTCCTTTTAGCAGTAGGCAATCAGAATACAGCAGTAACTCAAGATATGAGTATAATCCGTTCCGTGACTGAGCTCATAACAAACAAGCCAAACAACATTCCTCCATTTATAGTAACTAAAATCATTTTTTTTATCCATCCTGGCCTTGTAATAAAGCTCCAAATACCTCTAAATTACGGGAAAAAAATTATCAACCAATAGTCAGTTATTTTACCTGTCCATGATTAATTATATATGTTATGTAAACAATTATAAAGTATGAAAAAAACGTAAAAGTCACAAGCAGACAGACGCTATGTCTTTACTCTGCAAAAGAGGTCCAGTCTCAGCTGATGTTGTATCCATCCACTAAATAGCGGTGGTGTCCCTAAACATGGTTTGTATCTCGGATTCTGCTCATATGTCGCACAAAAATATGGACAGCACAAAGGCGTGTGTCTCTAATAGCTTGTATGTCGTGCAGCTCGTATGTTGAGGTACTACTGAAAAGAAATTTGACTGTTAAACAATAGGCTAACACACAAAATTTCTAACTATCTTGTGTTTTCTTTTTATATCGTAGTATTGACAAAATATATACAGTAAATTCCTGAACTGTAACCTGGGAGAAGTGGCGTTGCCAATCCCTTTCACAAATCGCTGCAGGGATTCTGGCATTGATTGGACCACACAAATAAGCTTTTAGGGCAGAATGATGGTGCAGTGAATTGTGGTGCTGCCTCACAACAAGAAGGTCATTGGTTCAAATCCACCTGGGGCCTCTCTGTGCAGAGTTTGCATGTTTTTCCCGTATCTGCATAGGTTCTACCTACCACCTCCAAAAACATGCAACTTAGGTGAATTGGTCACTATAGATTATCTGGTTGTGTGAAGTGGTGTCTGTCTTTCTGTGTGGCCTTGTGATTAACCGGCAACTTTTCTAAAGTGTACCCTGCCTCTCTCCCGTAGTCAGCAGGCATAGGCTCTAGAAAGGTGACCTGGATTTGGATAAGCGGCTAAAGACAAAATGATTGTAACTGTCTTGTCTTCAAGAAAATGAATGAATGAATAAATGAATGAATGAAAGAAAGCTCTCTCCATCTGAGCACTGATGACAGAGCTGTCCTAAAGTCAGCTCCTTTTTTGTGACATTTTACTACCATTCAGTTTTCAGTCACAACCCCTGAGATGCTGAAAATGTCAAGTACTTTAATATTTTCATATTTCAACTAGTAGCATTTTTTAAAAGATAGCATAAGCATTAAGTCTTTTAAAGTGCTTGTAAAAATGTATAAACCTCTACAGTTGTGAGCTCTATAACAGCTGTTGATCATAGGCCTCTATTCTCAATTTTTTAACATCTGAACTATAACTACAAGATTTCTCAGCAATGATGGTATTTTATTACTGGAAGTTGAATGCATTTAGGAAGTAGGTCATAGCTGTGTCATCATTAAACACCACTGACATTGGCTGACTATCTTTAATTGTAGTTTTCTGTTATTTTCCATTCAGACAAATAACATAACTTGTGTCTATTTGTTTGTGTAATCATTAGAGCTGGATGAAACGTCTGCATGCATTAAAACTTTGGAGAAAAGCTGCCACAAAATCTGCCACTTTAGGGCCCACCAATCCTATAAATGGTCTGGAAAATCCCAGATGAACTCCACTCAAAGACTACATCATGGCAGTTTTGCTTAGCATATGTACCCATAGGCATATCAGAGCTCAGAATTAAGTCCGATTATGTTTTGTTACTTAAAATGTAAGACTCATTAAAACCAACTAGAAGGCCACAGTTACATGAAATTGACACAAGTGACGGTCAAAATGCTCAGAGAAAGAGTGCTCCCAGCAATTACAGGCTTCATTTCTATGCAGCAGAGTTGAAAAATACAAATGTTAATAGATGTGTTCGGTATAAAATACCAGCATGAACGCCACAGGATGGCTGGTGTAGCTGTAGTCATTATAAGAAGTTATATGGGGACAAAGCACTCACCACATTCCGTACCCATCACATACTCATAGCAAAAGCAAACAATATGCAAGGGGAAGCCAAGCAAAATTACCACTACACACATAGATTTAAAAGAGTGTGAAGCTGGGGTGAGGAATCCAATCCCTCTACTGTCTGAGAATCCATACCATCATTGGTCCTGCAATGGTCATGCAAAAGGAAAGACAAACAACTAATGCGTTAAAAACAAGCAGAACCTTTGCAGTAGTCCATTAAAATCCTATTGGGGGAATAGATCAAAGCCCAGATGGAACTAACAGAGATCATTTAATATGGTTTGTTAAGAAAATAATACTGAAATAATCAAAAAATATAATTAGCAAAACAAAAAGAACAAATTAAACTAACAAACAGATTAAAATAAACAAAAAAATGGAAACAAAACACAGAGGCTTTTGTCTATGATAAATGAAAGAGAACAAGATAAATGATTGTTCTGCCATACAATAATGTAATTTTCTGTAAACAAAGGAAATTGGCATTTTACCTCTTCTGAAACAACACCCTAGATGGCAATCAACACGTGGGAGCAGAAAGGGAGCCATGGAACCTAAAGTGTAACAAGAGTGTATAAGCGAACATACATGCATCGAGCATTAAGAAGCAATACATTACGACAGCACATGTGGCAATCACTTCATGGACCAGGAAAGGAGAAAAGCAGCACAAAGAGGAGGCCTAAACTCTGCACGCCAGCTAACAGTTCCTGACGGAGAGGTAGGAGGAGCTGACTGCTGTCAAACTCTATGGTTACTCGGGAGGAACATTCACTACCGGTCACACATACACCAGTCCAGAGGAGTTATTATCTTGTGATGGAAAAGGATCTGCACATTATTACATGATGCCAAACTGAATTGAATCAAGTAGAGTCAGTACTACATAGTGGAAAGGTGTCAATAATTTTGAGAATTTAAGATTCATACCATCGATCATATCTCTAATGCCTGGGAAAAGGTGAGTGTGGTTGATGTGGAAAAAAGAGGAAAATTAAAGAGTGACATAGAGCAATGGGAAGGAATATTCAATACTCAAATAGATTTATGCACCGCTGATCCAGCTCTCCTGATTATATGTGAAATGTTCAGCTTGACCAGAGTACGTGAGGCGATACGCTCTAAATAACTCTTTCAGACCAGCCTTTTGCAAAGCCTCAGGACACCACATTGATTAAAAGAAAAATGAATCTCTCTATTATTCCTCTGACCCTGATCTTTCAAAGCCAAACCCTGCTGATTTCCTCATGCAAATTATCTAACCGCAGGACATAAGCCATATTGGTGCCATCCCTTTGGCCAGTGACTCATCATAAAGGCTGAATCTATTAAATTGGCAGCTTGGCTTGAAAACCTGATGATAATTTGCAAAACACCATCATCTAAGCAATGTGATTGGTGGAGGGATTTAGGGAAGACTGGGTATGCTGCAGGATTTTCGGACATGAAACAAAAATAAACACTGACTCTCCGTTGTCAATAAACGCTCAGAGTTTCTTGAGGTGGGAAAATATTTTGACATTCACTTGATTGGTTTTTGAGATCTCAGTGGGACTTTCTGAGGATTGACATGGCCAATGATTCCTCTGCTCTCTGATCTACAGGCAAGCACATTATTCACTTTTGACAGTGTAGTGTAGGGCACACATTTTCCACGCTGAATGGTTTTGCACTTGACAAAAAAGAGCTTGTGAAAAAAAAAATGTTTCAGTTTGCTTGTAATTCTGCTGGTACACCTCATTTTTGGAGATCAACATCACTGAAAATTTTAAAACAACAAGACCAGAGAATTATCTTCAAGAGAAAAAAAAAAAAAAGCCATGACAATAAATCTGCCTCTGACTTTTTTACAGAATCTGGATTGGGAAGTCTTTTCAGATAAACGTGGGATGATAAACCTGCACATGTACATCACACTACAAATTACATCACACAGCTAAGATTTAATGCTGTTGCTTTAATCATATCCTCAATATTGTTGTTTTGTTAACTCTCAACATTTTTGAGGTTTTTGCATAACTCAAGGTGTTCACATATTCGACTCTTACAGTGTGTACATCATGTTCAACTCTTCATGATGTACACACTGTAAAACATATTTACACACACACACACACACACACGCACACACACACACGCACACACACACACACACACACACACACAAACAAACATGTTTGCATACCCAAGGACACAGTAAAAAGATTTAAAAAATACCAAAATGACAAGGATTTATGCATTGAATACTGCCCAGTTGAATAATTTCCCTTTAGTTTTATGCATGCAACTTCCATTACTCAACACTAATACAGGAAAAAAAATCTTATAAAAATCTTGTTTGTTGTATCATGCCAACACTTTGATACACATTGACTATACCTAGAATTTAATTTTATATCATTAAGTATACAGATGTTATTAGAGAAGCTCTGCAAACTTCCCAACTTAGGTATATTACATGTATGAAAAGCAAAGCAAAAAAAAAAAAACCTTGTAGGTATGAGATTAATTTGAAATTTCAGCAGCACAAGCAAGAATCCAAATCTCCTTTTCTCACTGTTCTTAGGAGCTGTTGCTTTCATGGTGCAATCTACAATGGACAGAAGCTATTTTCTATTAACTCTCTAAAAAAGCCACACTCACACACCTATGAACACACACACAGACAGATAGATAGACAGATAGACACACACACACACACACACACACACACACACAAACATTCATTGCCGCAACACAGCATTCCTGAATGCACTTGAAGATATGTTGATCCTAGTGGCCAGCATTTCCATTCCTAAATTGTCCCTGAATGTAAGGCCCTGTTATCCTAATAATGTGTGCTGCAATCGCTTGATGCTAAATTAGCTGTTCATACCAATTTCACACCAGACAAGCTCTTGTGTACTTTTTTATTCGTAATGAAAAACAGGATTACAACTCCTGCCCAAGGCTGCGGGTGAATGAGCGTAAATATACACAGCATTGAATAAGGAAGCTTAAAAGCAGACTTGAATAAAACAGAAAATATCCGCTGACACCGAATGACACACACATATGCTGTTTCACACACCTGTAGCTACAAAGGTGTCAGATCCATGCAGTTTTTTTCAATACGCTGACATAATACGAAGACTGCCGTCAGCATTGTCAGAAAGAAATCCCGAGACATTGCAGTCTTTTTAATATTCTAAGTAAAACTGATAAGACCACTAACACAGTGGAATGGTTTGAGCGCTGATATGCTGTTTGCCCTGCTCCTGTGAATGCATATGTTCTGACTGGAAACCTGGTAATTAGATTAAGAAGATTGAGACATGACAGAAAGAAAAAACTTCTTTCAGCACCATCTGCATTTGGTAACAAAAGTATTTAAATCCAACTACATGTAATACTTAACTGATGACTTAACTGTAATTCAGGACTCAGACATGTGCACCTGTAAGTAGGTCTAATCTGCTCATGTGTTAACCGTAGAAGAGTCAAGATAAAACATCAGCCAGTATATATTAGATGTATGCAAACAAGACATCAAATTACCACTGGGTTACAGGAAATGGCAAGGACCTTGTGAACAGCACAGGAGAATCTGTTTTCCTCCCCTTTGTTTTTTGCATCAGTCACTGCTCTATGTGTCACAATGCAGGGTGTCGCCCTGGGCAACGAGCCTGAAAGCCAAGCACGATTGATATTTAATGAGGATTATTCTCACTGGCGCTTATCACAGTCATGTCAGCCTACGTTGACACTTTGAATACTGTACACACCACTCAGGACGGTCCACGCATCAAACTTACCTGCGCATATTTACACACACACACACACACACACACGCACACACACTGTTGCTTACGCAAGTACACGGTTGTTCACAGTACATGCACATACATACACTGCCTCAGGCAATGTTGTCAATAGTGAAGCATACAGAAGATAAAGGGGCCCAGATCCTTTCAGAGTTTTGGTTGAACAATGTGCCATCAAAGGGGATCAGAGGCCAGACAAGATGATAGAGGAAAGGTATTTGGTTTGAGACACTCCCCAGGATGCCTTGTATTGTTGACATTTTGCTTTGGAAATACAATGAGAGACAAGAGGCAGAGATCCATCTTATCTCAGCTTTATGTCAACAGGTTGGAGGCCGGCCCAACTGGTCTTGGCAAATGGCACAATGGATGACAGGAAGCTTAGATACAGGCTGGAAATAGTATTGCTCTCTTTTCTGTTTTTAAAGTAATTATTCTCAGAACACTGCAGTGACGACGTAATTATCACCAATGTATCATCTTCTGAAACATTAGACAAAACCATTATCAGGTTGAGAGGCAGGAAAGGTTGTTGTTCTTGCTTCTGACTCATAGCTATTTCTCTTTCATCCTTGTTCCACTGAGCTTTGGTTCCAGTTTGCAAATAAAAAAAAAAAAAAATATGAACTACAATTAATCAAATTCATAATTATAAAAGGTAAGCGACATCAATCTAAAAAAAATTATTTCAATTAAAAGGAGGCAAGATGTGCAGTATTTCATTCTGTACATAGCAATACATTACCTTCATCATAGCAAAACAGCCATAAAACACTATGAAGTCTCTACTTTGAGCCATTACATTGAATTTAACTGTATATATATATTTTTTTTTTCTAAAGTAAAATTCACTCTTTTCCCATTTGATAATTTGTGTTGCACATTCTCAGGGGAGGACATTCCGGGCCTTGAAGAAAGTCGTTACATAATTTGATTACTTTTTTATGTGTTAATTAGCGGAAGGATACAGTTTGCGTTTCTTTTGGCAAAATTTTTAAAAAATAAATCAAAGCTACTTAGATTAAATATTGTAGAAATGTTCTCGTTTGCGTGTGTCCTTGCGTCTTTTACGCACTTTTTTTGACAGGGACACACGATCATCGGACAACGTGCGTCCCTGGGACTCAAGCTTTAAATACTTACAATTTAAAAAAAAAATTGATGCTACCTTTTTCCGTGATATAATATTGGGAAAAAATACACTTCCAAAAATATTCACAATTTATCCATTTCTCCACTTAAATTTTGAACCCGGATATTGCCATTGTGTATTGATCCTGTGCAAGTTTCTCTTCACGAGACTCATCTGCTTGATTCATGCTTATTAAAATTGACCAGGGATGGCACGGTGGCGCAGTGGGTAGTGCTGTCGCCACACAGCAAGGCAGTTCCAGGTTTGCGTCCCACTCTGTGCAGAGTTTGCATGTTCTCCCTGTGTCTGAGTGGGTTTTCTCCAGGTTCTCCAGCTTCCTCCCACCTCCAAAAACATGCGCTTCAGGTTAATTGGCCGGTCCAAAATTGGCCATAATTACGAGTGTGTGAGTACATGCTTGTTTGCATCTCTGTGTGGCTCCGCGGTGCACTGGTGTCCGTAATTGAGTTTTTTTTGATGAGGGCCGGTTTAACAGAAATGAACAAATAAAAAGATAGCAGGTAAAACTTTTCCTTTTATTTCTCTACTCACAAGTTCAACAAAAAAAACATCAGCACATCCTCACCTTGAACTTATTCATCATTTGCTGTTGGTAATAACCAACTGCATATATAATGAACAATAATGAACAAAAAACATTTCAAAACACATGTCACATAACTCCATACACATAGTGAACAGTCTGCTTAAATTTAGCAACCTCAGTTTTTGTAACAACGATATATACTTTTTAACAAAAATCAATCACCCCTTTCACAGTGGTATGCTCCAGTCTGTTTCACCTCCCTATAAAATGATCATGGAAACCAGGTGTTAATCTTTTAGAAGATTTATGCCAGTACAGGACGTAAGTATCACAACATTTGTTTGACTTGACTTTAAATAAACGATTTAACCAGCTACTTTGTGTACCTTTTGTAAACTGAATGAAATGTACATATGAGCAAATAAAAATAGGCACAAACTGAAAACAATTGTGATTCATAGCTGTCTTGGCAGCATTCAAATATTCAGGTTGGGCCATGTGTAGCAAACGTTTGGGTAGGTGCTGACCATGTGGAGCAAAAATAAATTACAATACATTAGACTAAAAATAATTAACACATTTTACTGGTAAGGGCAGGCTGGCTTGACCACAGCGTCGCGCCAGGAGTTTCCGCCGCCTCACACCCTAAGCCAGCTGGGATAGACTGATGAAGCGGTTGTGACAATGCACGAATGAATGAATGAGTGAATGAATAAAATCGACCAAATGGCAACACGATGCCTCTTCACTTTACACACTGCAGTCAGAGAGACGAGTGAGGAGTGATCTCTGGTGGTGTAACAACTCTTGTCCATCTTTATTGCTAATATTTCACCAACCCCTCTGCACTCCTGATCACCATTGTTTTCACTGTTGCTCCGGAGAAAGTCCTTTTGTTTTGATGAAGGTCCTGCAGTTGTTTGTCCAGGTGTTGTTGATCAGTTGTTGAGCTTTTTTAGCGATATCAGCATTCTTTTTACTGTGGTTCTCATTAATGTAAACATTTTTTCCTGGCAATGGATAACATGTTTCAATCTGGTCCGGGTCTATTGTTTTCTCCAGATCCCTCAGTTGAGAACTCACTTGTTTCTCCACAGTCTGCATCTTCTTCCGTACAGAATCACTTCAATAGTGGGAGCTCTACATCAGTTTTGGACACATCAAGTATTACGTGGAATAGTTGAAAAAACATTCAACATCATCAGTGTCAGAAACCTGGATTATTCATTCATTCATTTTCTGCCGCTTTATCCGCCGTAGCGGGTCACGGGGAGCTGGAGCCTATCTCAGCTGGCATAGGGCGTGAGGCGGGGGACACTCCGGGCACAATACCAGTGCACCACAGAGCCACACGCAAAGACAGACAACCATACACGCACAATGAACAAAAAACATGGATTTCTGCGAGGAGGGATACATTAAGTCTGAGTCTTTAAAGAGAATGTTGATGTCTTTTGACAATCTAATAGCATGTGTGACACTGTTGAAGTGTAACAAACTGGTTAATTCTTGGATAAACATCTGTCCACTGGTAGAGGTGAATATGATCATGATATTTTTGTGAAGAACACTGGCAAGGGCAACTTCTTGTTATGATGTTAACAAACCTTGCTGTTTCCAGGAAGAATGTAAACATTGTTATGCTGTAGGTTACATCTGGGACAAAGGCCGATATCTGGAAGTGGATAAGAGCATGAGCGTCTGTTTAAATTCAATTGACAAACTGGTTGAAAACATTTAATGTCTGAGTTTGTTGACAACACATTGTAATGAGAGATGCTTGTTGATTCTGGGGGACAGTAATTTCACAAGCCTATGGGCTTCTACCCATCAAACCTTTTTTTTTGGATGTTGTTGTTGATGTTGTAAATGTGATGAAGGTGTTAAGTCTGTTATGTTAACATCTTCCAGAATAAAATTAACTAAATTAAAAAAAAAAAAAAAAAAGCTTAAAAATGTGTGTGGAGAAGGCTGTCAGCTTGGTATTTAAAAAAATGTTCTAAGTCTCAGTCCTGCTTTAAGATCATTTTAAATTCTAACTATTTTTCATGCATTTTGTGATAAAGAATTTCTAATTTCACGCATTTCCTTGTATCTCTGAGATGTCACCTCTTCTTCCACTGCTCCCTTTCAGTACTTCCAGCACATTGCCCACCTTGTAATCTCCTATTTATTTTTTTTTAAATGCTAATGAAATGCTTTTCCCTTCTTCTAAACACACTCATGATTAGCATCCACACATACCTGCAGGCAGCCAACTCCTGTGTTGTTGGCTGTGTCTTCCGCTGATTAAATAAATCAGTCGACACTTTGAATAACTGTTTAACAGTCAGGGATTCATAATTTATTGTTCATTTGCTGTTCTTCCGAGGTGGAGCAGGAGTTGGAGTGGGAGTCAGAGGAGTACAGGTTGAGAACTGGATGAGGTGCACTTATGTACTGCCACTGTAAACACTTGAGGATGCTTTGATTTGTCAGGTCTTCCTTTCCACAAACACATTAATTTTAACTAAAAACAGCATAAAGGACATTTGTTTTTATAACCAGCCATTCCTCACTGGACCGATCGGAAAAAGGAGCTGCTCGCTGACTGACTAAACTGTTGCTAAGTATAGCTAACTGCTCGCTTTACTCTTGTTTGCTCCAAAACATATCGGGCACCAATTAGGAAACATTATTCAAACATTTTCTGACGGCCTTAGTGTACTGTAGATATCACTGTATTCCCCTGTCACTTTGCTTATTATGCAAACTCCTCCACAAAATGAAGCATCCACAAAAGCAAACTTCCCTCTCTGGGTACGTCAAGTTAGCTGGAAATGTACACATGGATCAGACTTGAGTCAACATCATTACTGCAAGTCGCTCCTCTCTGGAGTGGAGTAGTGCTGATTTTTTTTTTTTTCAAGTACACTCTGGTGGCTTTGATCCAGAGGTCTTCATTACATACCCCCTTCTCCTCCCATCTGCATCACCGGTAATGAGACATCTTGGTCAAAATGAGAGTAAACACTCAGCTGCACACAAAAACATGTGTACAAAGACATAGACATGCATAGTTATGAGACCCCTCTTACTTTGAAAGATGCTACAGGTGCTACAGCAGGTGTTCTTGTTCTCTCTCTTTATCCTGTTTTTTTTTTCTATCAAAATAATGCATAGTCACTGACATCTATCCTTTAACCTCTTTTGGTTTGCATGCCTTTAAAAGGGGTTTTGGGCAAATTTATCCTGGTTCGCCAAATTTCTATATCGTCTGAACCTCCTTTAGTTGTCCTCAACATGCTTCTGACCCTCTGCTGTCTCCCTGTTATTTGAGTTATGCAATGTCCAACTGACATTTTAAAAAAAAGAAAGAAAGAAAAAAGGTCTGAGGGAGCACTTGGCAAGCTTTAGCTTTTTTTGTTTTTAATTTTTTTAATTTTTTTATTGATTTAATTTGTCATTATTGCATCCCCAGGGACAGAATGTGCTTCACTGAGGTTAATTCAATGACATAAAACTTAATTTATTATTAATATTATTATTATTATTTATTGTTTTATTAGTTTTTATATAAATGTACTAATGTACCCCATAATCTGTCACTAACATGTCTGAATGAGATAGCACAGCACAGCCCAGTAAACTCATATCTGGTGCTGGTTGACAACGATGTAGGGCATTGCATCATCAAGGTGTTGTTATTCTCTTAAAACATTGCAGGTAATTTAATTATTTAATGATTAAGGGGAAATTAAGTGAAACACATCATGCTACAAGTTCTCTGCTTCTCTATAGAAATGTAAAACTTGTATTCCTTGTAATATAGTGAATTCTGCCTGATATAATAAATGATTGTTTCCATCAGGGATGACAAGTTAAAGTAATGATGATTATATTTTTATAATTATTGCATCAGATGATATGTGAAAATTAGTCTGTCAGAGTCTTTACAACCTACAGTGGTGGTGATGGTGGCCAATGATTGTGCTGACTCTGAAGAGGCCGATGAAATAATGATTTAATAATGAAAAGACTGGGCACACCACTCTTAACAACTCAGTAAAATAATTACAGGTGTAAATAGAACTATATTTAAAAGGACAGCAGCAAAATTACAAGGAACCATTGAAAGTAATGTATGTTATCATTCATTTGAAAAGATCAGAGTAGCTAATATTGACAGTCCTCCTCAATTAAGTGCATTCACAATGTGCAAAGTGATAGTCTTGTCATGGTTCTGTTCCTTTTGTACGCTTGGCAGGTCTGTTTTTTGTGTTTAAGCTCATTTTCTTCTGGCAGGTCAAGCTGTGGCAGAGGGTGTGGCTGGCTCTTAGCAGCTGACGAGGCACACCAGTTCTCTCCTCATCAGCTTCTGCTCAAAAGGCATGGCCTTCTCTCAGGAGGGTGCCAGATAATTCCGTCCTGTTCCAGTGATGTGAGTGTTCTTAGTTGTCTCCATGCTGCCAGTTCTTTTCCATGTTTGTGGATTTTTGTCATTTTTGCTCTGCTGCTTTTGGTTATCTTAGCTCACTTGTGTTTTTCAGCCTGAGCAATAAAACTTAATTTTTCATTTGAGTCAGTCTCTGCTCCTTGGGGTCCAGACACAAACAGTCCTTAACAAGTCTTCCTGACGGAGGTTATACTGGAGCTACATTGTAAAAGTTTTTGAATATATTAAATTGGACAGACCTGGATGCACCAGAAAGTGTGCTTCAGAACAGCCAGTATTAGAGATATGGCAGCTTTACACTCAACATCAGATCATGTTGTTGAACATCACTGTAGATGGCCCATTATAAAACAAAAGACTTAAATATGTGTCAGGAAGAAAAATAAGACATTGTATTTATTTATTTGCCTACTTGAGTGCTTGGATGCGTTGATGCATACTTCATTTTTACTCACCTCTTTATTTGGTGCTTAGTTTTACAGGAATATATCAGTTCTACTGCAGAATTATTATTCAGGTGTGAGTGACTGACAGCCCTCTTTGAAATATATTTTGGGGGAAAGAAGGAACATAATGTTGTATTTTTTTAAATAAAGTGCATCTTATTTTGAACCATTATTCTAACTTTCAAGATATTTAGCTCGCTAGACCAACAGACTCTAATGACACTGATAAATGGGACAATAACAGTGCAGGGCAATGAAAGGAAACTGAGCTGCTTTGTTGATCCTCTCTCTGGGTCCTCTCAGTTGAAGTCTGTCAGCGTGCATCATAGAGATTAATCTGCCGGAGACATTGAACCACTTTTATGAAAAAAGCCAGCATGTTATTGAATCTTGATGTTATCAACTCCATTATCTTATCCTTTCATCCACTCTATCCACCTGATGTGCTTGACTGAAAGAGCCTGTCTTCAATTCAGGATTGTGTCAGCTACAGGACAAGTTTAATCACCCTGTGTTGTTTTCATGGGATGTACCTTGTACTATATTTAGAAGTAACAGAGTGAGAACGTATACACACTTTACCGTATTGTATAACGAACATGTTCAACTTGAAACCTTCATGATATAAAGAATTAAATACTGTACTACCAGGACCACGCTATGCAGGGTTAAATTACTGAAACAAAAACTGTGTATGTGTGTGTGTGTGTGTGTGTGCATGTGTGTGTATGTCTGTGTGTGTGTGCAGATTTATCTGCCAGGCTCAACTGTACTAATATGGTTTTCACCTCCTTTGCCCCACCTCTTTCCTTTTGCCCTCCCTTGGCAACTCCTTAATGTCTTCCTCCCTTTTCAGCTCCCCTCCTCCATCTAATCTTGCCATTCTCAGGTATCGCTCTTCTACAAGCCAATCAGTCTCATTTCAAATTTAAATTGGGTCTCAGTGGGGGCCCATTGGAGTAAAGAGTAAGGAAATTAGAGGAGGAAACAATTGTGATCCTGACAATTTTTTTCTTGGTGCTTCCTCTTGATTTTGTGATGAAATATTGCCAGAGATTAGTGTGGGTACATTTGTATCTGGTTTTGCTCACTGAAATATGAAGGTGTATCGCTTTGGGTGACTATTGTGTGTGTATGTGTAATGTGTGTTAAAGACATGCCTCCAGCTCAGTTAAATGACAGGCAGCCTAATGAAAAGCTGGCGTCTGATTGACTGGCTGACAAAACGGCCCACTGCATAATTATGCCTTGAATAATAGATGCCAAACTTACACGTTCATGGTTGCACTAGCCTAGCTAAGACAGTCTCTCCATCACTCTGGCGAGCCTTGTGAAATTTAGCTCACAGTGAGGAATATTTCATATTAACAGATTGATTGCATTTCCATAATAGTATTGTTTCCAAACAATTCAGACGTGCATGACCCACAATACCAGGCACATGTCACATTATGAATCTAATTATTAACTGGGGTTTTGTTGATGGATACGACTGATGTCAATCAGCTGTGTCCTAAGCAACAACTATAATCTTTCAAAGCATAGCCTAGCTTGTAATTTCACTCCTGGTTTAACAATATGCTCTAATTTCATTATCCATCACCAGAAATTGCTCTCAAATGCAGTTCAAGCTGTAGTTAAGTCCTTTAAGCAGAGGTATGTGCCAACATTCACGTAAATTTCACATGTCTACACCTCTATTTTTGCTTTGAGCAACACCAATATGGTATCCAGCTGCTAGTTATTGATCCTGTTATGTATGTGCTTTATTACTGCTTGACCTGAGCAAGGTTTTTAAGAAAGTCTACCCTTGAAGACAACATCGGTATTTGAGCTGATTCATGGGTCTAACCCACATTTTATGATTCTATGTTAACCTAGGGGGATCAACAAACTAAAAAACACAGACACATCAGGGTTCATAGCTAATGTTTTAGTATTAGCAAAAACACTGGAAGTCTATTCAAGCAATATTAGTATTTATTTGGAATAAATAATGGAAATATTTGTGATGTTAGTATCATGGTGTAATACACAAGTCCACTGTCAGTCATCTAGTCATTAGCTATCTGCTGTTGTCAGGCAAAATGTGCAGTTGGTTTAGTTTTCCTTCTCTAGGTTATATTTGTCTTATCATTTCAAGAGACACCGTAGGCCCATACTTGGCTGGTCATTCCCATTTTAATAACAGGACATCGACTAGAACTTTATAAAATTCTGTTGTGCTTCTGTTGCTAAGCTTAACCTTTTTTCCAATTCTTAACGTCAGTCATAAATTTTTACTCATCTGTATTGCACTCATATGCCATCAAACACTTTATGGAAACAGTATTTCAGTGCATTTCTGAAAAAACTTTAATGTCACTAAATATCCTCTTCGCTCTGTTTTCTTCTCAAAGATGCTTTTTCATGACAGGCTTTGATTAATGCATTTGTATAATAATGTCATAATTTACTTTCCTTCTATACAGATTTTTACATTTTGTGGTCTTTGTAGTTCTTTCCCCTCCTCCCCAATTATGCTACTATTTACAATGTCATATGTATGTGGTGAGGCCTGCGAAAGGTTTTCATTAACTGGCTACATGTTATGTGACTTCAGTGTTCATTTACCATCAAACTTAAGAAATACCCACAAAGTCTCCATTCTCTTTATTTGATCTTGAACATATTTTCGACCAATCAGGCCCTGAACCAAGATGCAGGCTTATTATACTTTAGTGCAGTAAAAACACCAGTGAGTAGCATAGCATAAGGGTAACCACAGACACTTGCTTGTATGGAAACATCACCACTCAAGTTATGACTAAGTCAGATTGACACATCAGCTACCAGCAATGAAATTTCAACCATTACATTAAGTCCCTTGTTTATTGTGCTCATTTACCACCAACTGATTATTTTTGGCAACTATGTGAAGGCAACAAAATGTTAATTTATCTGTTTGGCTTGATCATACATTATGTGTAGTATAAATGTCATTGTCAATCCATCTTGTAAATGGTACCAGAATAAAGACAGGAATGTAGGAAAGCAACTCTCTCTCTCGCGCACACACACACACACACACACACACACACACACACACACACACACACACACACACACACACACACACACACACACACACACACACACACACACACCAATAGTGGCTGGCCAGACAAAGCAGTAAACCAACCCCCATTAATCCAGATGGCTAGTCCATGCCTGCTGACGTTGTAAACTTATACAGTACAAAACAAGGTAACATAAAACTCATGCAGCAGACAAAATAAAATAGTCTTCGCCAGTTGTGTCAGTCTTTCTCTGTGTCCCATTTGTGATGTAAAAGGCATCTGTTAAATCTAATAATTTACATTTGACAAAACAGAGGAGGGGATTTTTAGCTGAATCTATGCCTGACAGTCTCTCTTACTACCATCACTATGGAGAGCCCAGGCTCATCCTTGGTACGTCAACATGGCCATCTTTTCATGTCCCCCCGTGGCTCATCTAGACTCAGATTCCCTTTACCTTCCAGCTTGATATGATTTATACACACCACTATGAGCAACTGCACGGCACAAAGGTGGATGCTAGGTCATACAGATCACATTCACACATCAGAATGAAATTTATGTCCAATGTGATGTCAAGCAACATCTTTACCACTTTCTGCAAAAGTCTTGTTGGTGTCCTGTATTGGAATTTGTTCACGTAAACCACATCTCATTTGCTCAGCCACAATTTTCCATTTTTATCTAAACCTCAACAACAAAGCAAAAATCAAGTTTACATTCAGCCATGAGCTAATCCATGTAGTCTAAGTACAATCTGCAACATAGCATGACTCATTGAATACATACAGTACATGTCCGTCTTGGAAAGTTTAGTTTCAATCTGCAGTTCTAACTGACTGCATCTGAGAGTTCAGTCTTCTGCTCCAAAAATGTTGTCATTTAAAAAGTAAGAAGGTTGTTTGACGTCATCTTCATTTCAATGATAACTTTTTTTAAGATCACATCATCATTTTTCCTAAAGTTATAGAGTATTTAAACTACACAGCTAAAGTATGCATATATTTTCTGCACTTTAGCATCTTGCATGTTAATCAAGTTATATCACATTTTACGTTGACCCAGATTCTATTTACACAACCTACAATGCAGTCACAGTCTTAAAAATGAAACTACAGCGTGCCCATGAAATATATCACCTGACAAAGGAAAAAGCACTATATACCACCAGTGATGTATGATTTAATGACTGACCTGAATCTGGCTCCTGGGGGGAGGTTAAGTCAAAATAATTCTACTTCCATGTGGAGCAGTCTGCAAAGCACAAGCATAGTTCAGGCTACCTGATTTTCAAATAGAGATTTGTTGTGGTTGTTTTCCCACAGGACTACTATACTAACTGAATATTCCTGGTAATTAGCCAACTATAAAGCCTACATAGCTAAAAAAACAAACAAACCAACAAACTAACAAAAAAGCAAGAAAAATAAGAATTTGTGTTTTATATGACCAATAATAATTAGATGACTACATCTGTATGACACGTGACTTCTTGCCCTACACTAGTGATCATGAACACCACCAACTATACCAGCAAGATTTGACTCTCCCTACACAAGCCTCTGGCACTGTTTCAACCTCCCACCCCTGCTGTCTGTTTGCGCTTCACTGACCTGTAACAAGCAATAAAGTCACAATAGAGACAAGAAAGCTAATCAGAGGACAAAACGTTTTCATTCGAACAGAAAATCTCAGTCAAGTGTAGAAATGATCGTGATGCATAATGCTTTGTCATTTGCGACAGAAAAGGCTTTTTATTCTGCTTATCTGAAATGTCTTGCAGCACTGTTTGTTCCCTTGCAGAAACATCTTCCATTGTTGAGGAAAAGAAAATGTGAGTAGGTGGGCTGAAGGCAGGGATTGTTTTGCTCCTTTTCACCGGGGATTCAGATATGGATTTGAAATTGAGCACATGTACAACTAATTGTCCAGTCACTGGCAAGCATCTGTGACTGTTCTATGCTTTTTCTGATGTATTGTGACAATTTTATGTTTAGTGGTAAAACTCAACCTAACTCTGGACATTTCCTCAATTTACATTTCAGTTTCACCTCTAAATGTTGGCTTGCTGTCTCGACCTGAATGACACGTTTGGTATTACCAAAATGTGGAACCGAGGGGCTTCTTTATGCTGGTATGGTTGGCTACTCATGGGTGACTACATGCGAAGTGTGAGCGTAATTAGGAGTGAAGACTTGATTAGTCACCGCCATATAATTATTTGCTCATACATGGCTCCACAAGGACAACTTAGGAAGATTATGGCTCATGTGTGTTCAGTGGTCCCTTGTTTACTGCGGGAGTTATGTTCTGTAAATTACACACAAAGTAGTCAGCTTTAGTTTCACAATTATTAAACATCTTTTAAGGCTGTACACTTTATACAATTTCCTCAGGATTTAACTTTCACACTTTTCTTTTTGTTTCAACACTGTCAAGTTCTGTATTATTATAATGTGGGGATAATGTTGGAATCCAGCATAATGTTCTTTTTCCTGGCGTCACTGAATCACAAAGCTAAAGCAGACTCCAGCCTCACGATAGTCTTGTTGCCGACAGTTACAACCCTTTTGCATCCTTGTTGAAAGTTATTGCTGTTGTTGTCCATATGTTATTTTCCCCCTTCTTTATGTGACCTACTGAAGATTCATTTATTCCGTAATACGCCCAATGGCCTCGTAACTTCTACCTTCTTTTAGCATGTCTAGAAGCCCAACTTTTTTGTGATACTTTGCATTTTCCACCGCCTTCCGAGTGCTACCGCAGGTGTACTTTGCAGTGCAGAACATTTCATTGACATTGTGAGTTTTGCTAGGGAGAAAACTTGCAAACATACAGTCCAGCACAACAGAGTCACACTGCTACCAATCGAATCTGGACACAGAAAACAATGTGCTAATCAAAACTTCGAACACAATTCGCTGTAAAAAATGATGCACTAAAAAAAATCCACAAAACAGCAAGGCCACGATATAGCAAGGGACAACTGTATAACTTTGCTTAAATATGTGGTAGCGTGAAGTGTGAAAGCAGTGTCTTTCAGTTTTCTTATCGTTTGCTCTCTGTCTTTTTGTTCATGCCCAGCATTCTGTGTGAGTATACATCAGCATGACAAAGTGTCTCTATGTATGAGGATGAAAGACTCAGCAAGACAAATAGAATGAAGGAGAAGGAGGCAGAAAAAAATCAAGTTACTCAAGTCTGCTTGTTTATTTCTATTTGTTTGTCTTTTTCCTATTGGTATGTTGCCCACACACCAGGCAGAGCATATTAGAGGCAGTCTGTGGTGGTAGAGCGCACAGAAAGGTAAGATCTTGTGGAACATTTACATAAAACTTTCTCACGTTGGCCCAAAGATCCTTGTAAATCTTCATTTTCTGACACAAGATTATTAGTTCTAAACTCATTTGTACGTTTGAACAGCATCAGATTGGATGCTTGTGATGAATGTGTCCTACTGCACTCTTGAATTGATTTTATTTATTTTCCATGACTTTCCCATCTGATTGCTCCACTAAAGGCTGTCTCAATTGTACCTAAAACTATGGCTGATATTGTTTGGAAAATGTGAAAACCATTGCTGTAATTCACTACCTGCACACTCTATATCCCATAGCATACTCAAAACTGAAGTGAATCCGTAAAAAAATAAATTAACTGGTTTTCCATCACCATGGTAACAATGTAATTAACTTTCTTCCACCAATACAGCACGGGATAAAAAAAAAGGTTTTCACATAGTGGTCAAAGACACTCATCAAGTTGGGCAGTGTGGTAAATATCACTCAATATTTCATGTACTCATTTTTCTTTTGTAATTTATTTACCAGAGCTGGGATGTACACATTAGCTGGACCTCAGGGTGTCTGTTTTGAATATATTTTGAGCTTTTCCAGCAATATACCTGTGAATTACACCAATGAGGTGTTGCTACACACACACACACACACACAAACACACACACACACGCACACAGAGAGAGACACATATATAGACAATCACTGTGAATGCTCAAAAACACAAACTGTGATCATACAGTTCTGATTAGTGGGGAACAATTTATGAAAACATGTTTTGATTGTGCTAAGCAATATGACAATTTTCACACTTTGATTTTAAGAAATTGCAGAATGTAGTGTACCTACAAATAACCAACTCTGTTTGTAGGGACCGGTGCTTGATGTCATCATGACAGAGGGATTTTTCTCCCCCAGGGACAAAATGCAGCGATGCAAAGAAAAAATTCCATAAAGATTCTTCTACAATATGGTTGTGTGTGTGTGTGTGTGTGTGTGTGTGTGTGTGTGTGTGTGTGTGTGCGTACATGCGCATTCGTGCATGCAAAATCACATTGGACATTGTTTTCCTTAAGGAGTTTTTAGCTTTATTCTTATACCATTGTGACTGGAACAGTGCCCGAGGGAAGCCATGACATGCATGTCAAAGTACGTGCATGGGCAATGAACATTTTTCTATGCACATGAAAGCAAGTTACTGGATAAGGTCACAAGAGTAGTGGCAGAACAGTGCTGCACGTTGAGTTCACAATGCCACAGCAGTTGAACTAAAGAGAGGTGAAAGGGTAAACAAGGAGCAGAAAGTCAGTACCAGTTTACTCACCACCGAAGTGAGTAAATGCAAGGCAGACCTTGGAGAACTAGAAAAGAAAATGCAGAAAAGGGTATTCAAAAGATGCACTTTCATACCTGTAATAAAAAACACTATGCATGATGTGAAAATTCAGATGTTAAAGACCCTTCAGAGGAAACCCTGAAGGGGGGCAATTTTGGTAATGTGCATAAGACAATGGAGAGAGCAACAGAGCAGTTTATTCTGCACTGCAGACCACAAATATCCAGTTTAGTGTTTCAGTCTTTTCCTCTGTGCTTGCTAAAAGGTTTGACTTCTCTTTTTTTTCCCACTTTAGTCATCCACTGCTCCCACATAGCATGCTGTGATTCTTTTGGCAATGGAGCTATGTATATGTTTTCTCCATGTGTGGGCTGTGATCAGGTATAACGCAGTTATATGTAGCCTGTGTGTGTGTGTGTGTGTGTGTGTGTGTGTGTGTGTGTGTGTGTGTGTGTGTGTGTGTGTGTGTGTGTGTGTTCTGGCAGTGCATGCTGGAAGTGGATTTAACAGGTGGGTGATGCTGTGTATGGGGCAGAGAGAGAAAAAGACAGAGAGATCAATCTGCATTTATCTCCTTCCTTTATACTACATATCAACATTTGCTCTTTGGTTCACTCTTTCATCACAGCCATTATCACTACAACACAAAAAACATGGCACAGAATGAAGTAATTTAACTGCCGATTATAGACAGTTTGTAAAAACAGTACGAACACATCATGACAGCCATTTATTAGCTTGGAGCAGATCTATGAAGACAGAGAAGTGTGGTGACTACATGTATCAGCCATCTGTTGAGTGTTCAATAAAAAACAACATTTATCATGGTCATGAAGCCATTTTTTATGTTTAATTTATTATTGTCAGTATAAGCATAATGGGCTCAGACCATCGCCTACTGAGGACAAAGACCATTAATAATGCAGCAGTATGAGCATTTGTACCTTGATAGCATTCATTTTCATAATAGGTGCAGCCATCTCTACACAAATAGAATGATTTCATGCAAGCATATAAATATTGTGAAGATGGATGACATTCATATCAGCCTTCTATGCAAAACATTAAACATTGCAAAACATTAACAACCCTAAACAAAGCACTCTCTATAAAATGGAATTACATTACTAGCCAGTTGGCCTTATATATTTTCAGACTCAGTACACCAAACTCCAACACACAGACATTCTAGTCGGTAGCGTAATATTCTGCATAGCAAATGTCAGGTCATGTGAAATGCACTAACATGTAACTGGGAAACAAAGCACATTCTGAGCATTAAATGATTTGGGGGAAATGTGTACATTAATCAAATAGAATGGTTGCAGAACAGTTTGGCTCCGCCAGCAGAAATAGTTTCAACAGAAATCAACAGCATGTAATGCTGGTGTCTCGATCAGTTTTGTTTTGTTCTTTTTCTTTCTCTGGTCCCTGTGTCTGGGCGTAGCTACCCCTCCTGCTCTACCTGCAACCCGCATCTCCTCTGCCTCTGGGATAGCTGCTCCCCACCCATCATCTCACTAGCTTATCACCTGCCAAATTGTTCATTGACAATAGTGGTATTGAATAGACTCAGGCCATTTCATTTTTTTCATGAGCTTTTTAATGTATGTTTCCTTAAATCCTGTTACTAATTATTTTTCCCCTGTGCTTCAGAATTCTTTCTTTTTTCAGAACGCTTTCATCCCTTGGCTGCCCAGCCACCACCAGCATGACCAGTTTCAGTCCTGTTTTACAGCCACCGGACCATCCTCACCCTGCAGCTTCCCTCTGCCCTCACCCCCTTAACACAATAAATTTCAAACTCTCTATATATAATATAACTACGCAATAAGAACAAAATAGGACATATTTGCATTGGTACATATAAGTTTATTGTTTTACTCAAATGTACATGGTCAAAAGTGCACATAGTAACAAAGCCCATTCAAGGGACTTTAACTAGGTCAGGATGCTCATGTCAGCTCTGCTATGTATTAATGTGATGAAGAAAAGGTTCATTAGAGTTACTCATCTTCAACTCCCTTATGACTTACCAAAGCACATACATATGTAAATATAATCCATTTCTGTACTGTCTCAGTTCCTAAATTGATGGCACCCAGTCAGAGATAGGGAGCAACTCGCAGTCTTTCTCCCAGATGGCTTTAAAATGGGAAGAGCGCAGATGTTGAATGCTTTCTACTTCTTCATGACATAACTGAACCAGGAAGTCAGTTTCCCTACTCCATGCACTTCCTCTTTTGAGAATTTTTACATCTCGAGGTGAGACTTCTGATGTAAGTGAGAGACATGACCCAATGATTAGAGCACATGTCATCATCGGAGGAACACTTGGAAGGGGAAAGGATGTTGCCGGATGTTTGAATCAACAGTGAAGCTTTCATCTAGGACTGATGCTTCCTTTTATAATGCTGAATCCTTTGAAATTCATATGCAGACAGTTCATTCAGGGAGGATGGGGGTATGGAATAGTATGATGAAAGGATGCTATACATGGATGATTTTTTTTTTTAATGTGTATCATAAAATGCTGCTGGAAGTTTGAATTTGAACTTATGGGCAATGTGAATCAATTCAGTTACTACGAAATGGAACAAGTAATTCCACCTTGAACATTGGGATCGCACAAATGATCTATGGTAATCATATCTTCATGACCAGAATTTGTAGATACAAGTCAATACCATATTATTCTCTGGAATAATGTAGCTCAACTAGGGTTAAGTATTTGTTATAAACACGTGTAGCATTCCAATATTAAATGATTTAAATGATGGCTTCATTCCTCTTCTTCTTTGATGTTTATTGACAGCTGGTAAAACTTTGAGCTCCATTACTGCTCCGTTACCATTACCACTCAGTCAATAGATCTTTACTTTATATATATATAGTTTGTCTGTTTGCTTTTTTATTTTGGTCTTCCCAAGAAGTTTAACAATGAAAAGTTGAAAAATCCAGGTGTTTTTGCTTTTCAATAGTACTGTAGAAGGCGAGAGCGGCATGGTGGCGCAGTGGATAGCACTGTCGCTGCACAGCAAGGCTGTTTCTGGTTCGGGCCCCGCTCTGTGTGGAGTTTGTATCTTCTTCGTGTGTCTGCGGGTTCTCTCCGGGTTTTCCAGCATCCTCTCATCTCTAAAAACATACACTTCAGGTGAATTGTCCAGTCTCATATTGGTGTGAGCATGTGGGTGAGTGTATGTTTGTCTGCATGTGGCTCTGTGGTGCACTGGCATCGCGCCCAGAGTATACCCTGCCTCACACCCCCAGTGGGCTGGGATAGGCTCTAGCATCCCTTGACCCACAACGGCGGAAGAAGCGCTATTGAGAATGGATGGATATAGGAAGTTAGCTATCTTGATATTTTACTTCTAACATCAATTAATATATATAACACGATTCTTGACTGGCTTCAGCATGTACAATCTTCAAGAAAATGAATGGATGGTTGAGACCTGTGTGACCTGTTCTTAAAAAAGTAAGAATATTTTTCGTCCCTTCTTTGCAACTCGCGACTCTCCGAGTATCAACATATCTTTGTATGTCATACAAATTTCTCCTGTCTTAATGAATATTTTACCTTAATCTTTTCTGAATGTACAATTGCAGTAGCCAGTATCCACTTGCTTATTTCCCTCCACATGTACATGAGCAGGGATCCAGAAAAACAGTGCAGATACAACTCTACTTTTTGTACATAATATGAGGATTTTATTACAATAAACGTAACTGATTATCAATACAATGTCAATAATAAAAGCTAAGCTCCACCATCAAATCAAAATGTAGCTACCTACCCATTAAACATCACCACTGAATAAAACTGATTCTGACCCCTTTCATAATATATTAACCAGGTTCATTTTAATAGAATTTAATGTACGATAAATCCTATCTATTTTTATAATTAGTTTTAAAACGCACTGCTCTCAATTAGAGCAAGGTCATTAAGTGCAATCAAAAGCAACTAGAAAAAAAAAGTAATTTTCAATTTAACTTTCACAGGCAGTCTTGTCTATTCAGATACAATTTTCAAGAAGGGAAGATTACTCTGCTAGTCCCTCTCAGCAAGCAGCTTTGGCCGTCACCCCTCCACCATGTCTGGATTCTCTAATAATTTTTCATCTCCCTCCCACAGGCCCCAAAACATGTAATAGAAGCAAACTGATAATTCTAGCTTCTAACATGATAAATAAAGGCACAAACAAATTCATTTTAAAATAAGGGTAAATGCAACAGAAAAAAGAAAGGAAAAATCTCTATTTACATAATTCTGCATCCACTTTACAGAATAAAAGTGAGTGTTTTTTACAATTTATTCACAAACGTGACAATGTGGTTGGACTGAAATCTTACAAAAATATGATTGCCATTCAATAAGCAGGTTGGAACTTGTATTTTAATATTAATAGGGATATAAATATCGTAATTTTCAATCAAAAAATTGACAACTGAAAACTGTCATGATAATTTACAGTATAAAGACATAAACAGGGAAACACACCAAACCCTCTAATCTCTTATTTTATCCTAATTAAGAGTTTTCAGCAGTAACTGAATATAAAACTTGGAATATAAAACGTATTTTAAGACGTATGACCCCACTTTGGGGTTTAGGTGACAACGTGAATACTGAACAGAATCCAACAAATAACAGCTAGCAGGTCAGTAAATGCAGTGACTGAAGTGCAATGAAAAATCACCCACTGTCAGGTAACTGCAGACATAAACTACATACCAGCGCTCTCATATTGGAGCAGAGTGAGTAGTAACTGCAAAAAAAAATCAAGGCAGTCAGTGACTGCAACATCCTGCGACACTCCTGAATTTTCAAAATTTCAAAATTTTACCCTGAACTCCTTTCATAATAGTCGCAGCAATGAATTTTATATTGTGCTATCGAGTATGACATTGACCTACTTTTCCAAAGGTGAAGTTCATCATCACAATTTTGTGCCTCTGGCTTCCTGAAAATGTTGCTTTTTGTTTCGTGATTATATTTCATCAGGTTTCAGAGATGTGTACCTAGTTTTTCAAGGTCAAGGTTGTGATCTAATTTTCATCCACTTGCATCCTTGAATATAAATTGTGTTGTCTTTCTTTATTATCCAGTTCCTGGTATGTGCAAAGAAATGTACAAATGTTGAAATTTGACCTTGACCTACTTTTCTCAAGGTCAAGGTCATCATCTCATTTTCATCCCCTTTGCCACCCGATTAATGTGCTTTTTCTTTCATCTTTCTATCTGCCACGGTTGTGAAGATATTTGGTGAACAGATGGACGAACGAACTCACAAACACTGACAATTACAATACATCACCGCTTCGTAATAAATAAATAATGTAATAAATAAATAATAAAAAAAAGTAAGAAGCTGCAAATTATGCACCAGCCCTGTGATCCATCGTGGCCTGGCAGGAAATTTTAAATAATAGGGGAGGGAGGCGTCCTTGCCAAATGTGAGAACAGGGTTTCAAAGCCAGTCAACACTACAAATCTGAGCTGTATCTGTGATTTCACTGACGTTCATCTTTTGTTTGTCCTATTTGTTTGTGTGCAACTTTACACATGCATAAAGTCTTTACTGTGTCAGACCTGACAAAAAGTAAAAGAACTTCATTTCAATCTCTGCAAATGTTGTGACATGATAAAGGTGCAAATATTCACTTCTGCATTAAAATGACTCAATATAATTATCCAACACAGCTGACAAAGAAAAAAGACCTTGTTCTGACTAGTCACCTATATCCTATTTTTAGCCCATCCAGATTGATGTCACATATCTTGTGTGTAGTCTGAACAGTCCCAAATGGATTTTTGCGTTACGGATTGAAACCACATTCGGGAAGTAGGTTCGTGTCAGATAGGAATAGAGGTGTCTGCAGTCTGAACAGCTTCGATCGGATACGGCGGACCGTCATATTCGCGATGCGAGAGCAAGGCGCCAGAAGGAAGAGCATTGCGCGTTATGGAGTGGTAAAAGATGGAAGAAAAAACTGACAATGTGAGGTGTGTGTGTGAGATTTTCCCCAGCTCTACCTGACAGTGATATTGCTAATACGCTAAGGTAACAAAACTTCACGACTGTCGTCGTTGTTGTTGCCGCTGTCACAATTATATGACCTCACACATTACACGTACTGAGCGGCGACTCCGGCCCGACGTGGTTGCTATGGCAACCTGTCAGATCGGCCGATAATGTGGCTCAATCTGAACAGAGCAAGATCACGTTTGGACACTTGATAAAAACCAGTATGAACAGTCATCCCTAAAAATCAGATATGGAAGGTAATCAGATATTCCAGCAGTCTGAACGGGGCCAAAGACATCTTTATAAAAGGAATCACAAAGTAACGATTTTGGAGGTGGCAGTTGGAGGTGTATCAGTTTGCAGTATGAAATGGAGAGTGACTCAAGGCTTTGTCTTGAGTAAACCAAACTTGGTAAACCATTGAATATAAGATGAGCACATCAGTGGGGGCGGCAATGGCTCAGCGGTAGAGCACACGTCTTGATGACAGATCTCCCAGCCATCGGTGGTTCGAGTCCCGCACCCGCCAGGACATCCTCCTCCGGAGTGTGAGCTGACGGTGGGAGGTGTCAGCTCACTCTCCAGCCACTGCCGAGGTGCCCTTGAGTAAGGCACCATCCCCCCTACAAGCTGCTCAATTAGGGCGTACCCCGAAGGTCGCTGCCTGTCACTCTGCCTCCCCATGTACTGTTTGATGTTGTGTGTGTACTAATTGCAAGCTTACAGGCCCCTTGTGTGTTGTGGTTGTGTTTCAGGGGCCTGTACGCACTGGTTGTAACTAACACAAATGTACATCTTGAGTGAAAAAGAAATTTCCCCATCAGGGGATTAATAAAGTACACTTTCTTGCTTTCTTTCATATGCTGCATTGTACTTTCCTCATCCAAAAGGGATTTCTGTGATTACCATACCGCATGCAAACCACACATGAAGTTGTTGTACATTTACTATAATAACAATAATGATAATAATGGATTAGATTTATATAGTGCTTTTCTGGACACTCAAAGTCACTTTTACATTTGATCTATTATTCATTCACCCCTCATTCATACTTGGTGATGGTAAACTGCGTATGTAGCCACAGCTGCCCTCGGGCAGACTGACAGTGGCGTGGCTGCCAATCTGCGCCTACGGCCCCTCCGACCGGTACCGGAAAAATCACACATATTCACACACCAGCAAGTGCCTCACTGGAGGCAAGGAGGGTAAAGTGTCTTGCCCAAGGACACAACAACAAATGACTCGGCAGGAGCGGGTATCAAACTGCCAATCTTGAATCACTGGACGACCTGCTCTACCACTGAGCCACTGCTGCACTATGTAAATAAAAACAACTACTTAAAGAAAAGAAGAAGAATATTTTAAGGGCAAGTTTTCATGACTTATTCTGATAATGAAACCACACCAGTGACATTCTGTGGAAAAAGAAAATAATTATGAATATAATACTATAAAGGTGAACCAGCATACTGTAAACCCTTTATACAGCAGAGGGACACTGGTAACACAGTGACTGCTATATCTATTCCATTATCATGAATTCAACAGAAAAACATAAACCCCTGAGCCACAGATATTTAAAACACTAATAAAATGGTTTACTTATATTTGACGTACAATAATTAAATAGTCAGAGCCAGTACATTAATGGTTAGTGTAAAAAAGAAACAGGAGTGAACTGCCTCTCTTGCTATGGCAACCTAGATGAGGATAGGAGGCTGTGTTCAGTGACTCCACATGACAGGGCAAAGGCTAATTGATATGTCAGAAGCACCTGTGAGTGAATGTCAAAGAACATCCTGATGTCCTCTCGAGTCCACTGATCATTCATCTTACTTTCGACAACACAGTTTCTGATAAGCCCAAATCTGAACCCAACATTGTTTAAAGGATGAGAAGTTTCTGATCAGCTAGCAAAGATAATGTACTTAAAAAAAATAAAAAAAAACTAGAAAAATAATAAGTTGTTTAAAAATGAAGGCAGGGAGAGTCAAGAAAAAAAACCCATCAAGGTCAAAGTTTTCTTGAAGATGAGATGACTGTATTTGTCTCATCTTCAGCCACTTATCTGCTTTGCGATGTCAAAAAGGTTTAAATAGTTTTTTATGTAAACATAATGTGTTCACTCACTTTCCATTTAACATGTAAAATGAATAATAATGTTTAACCTCCTTAACCTATTTATTAAATACTTGCTTGACTGGAATGTGATGCTTACAACACATTTTCACAAATACTGAAGAAATACAAGGAAAGCCACAAAAGGACAGATAAACAACTTTATTGATAGCAGTGGAGGTCAAGCTACTTGGAAAGACTAGCGTGCCAAACTACCAGTAAACTGCATTAATAAATACTTCTAAGGCCTAGTGGCCACATACGTGGACAAATTTAGGGTTACGGTTGTGAATTTCAATTTCAAGCAATTTGTCCTTAACTAACCCTTAACCCAACCCTTAACCCCTTACCCCCAACCCCTAAACCTAACCCCTAACCTTAAACTTTAACCCTAACCCTAACCCTAAGCCTAACACTTAACCCTTAACCCTAAGCCCAAATAGCAAAAAGAAATAAAAAATGGATGTAAAAAAACAGCTTGGGCCTTAGGATTAGGTGTCCGTTAAACACATACAAACTAAAAAAAACCAAACAATTTTGAATAATTAACAACTTAAATTTATTTTGTTATTCAAACTGATGCAATTTAGTTTTTGCAGAAAAAAACTTTGTTTATCTGTGCAATCAGGAGTATGAGCATCATTCAATATACAAAATATGTCTTTGTGGATCATCAGTTGTCTTGCTAGCTTCCTCCCAAGCATACACACAAACACACAAACATTGTAATTGTTTTCCTGGTCTCACCCTAATTGGTAATTAAATAGTGCTCACAAAGCAATCAGGCTGTGGCCAGGACAGATGTGACACAGAGAGAAGAAGGCTTGTTTATAATTTTCCCAGCAATAACTTTTGGCTGACTTCTGGAGGAGATAAAACATAATGAGGTGGATTACACATGGGATATTGTTTTTCAGCTTGTTAAGAGGCAATGTTTAGATTCTAGATGTTTATGATAACAAAGAACAGCACCGTAACGGTTAAAAATTGTTCAGGATTGCACTTAGCTTTGGCTAAAATCTTTCATGGACTTCAGGAATGCATATTTCATTTAAAAAAATCAAATTGCATTAAAGAAATGTGTTTGCATGTGTGCTATCAGCTCATGGAAAGAAAAAGGAGTTATTTCCAAGATTTTAGGCTTCTACTATTTTTAGAGCTTACATTTTTCTTTGAAGTTACTGTCTGATTGTATTTTGTGGAGTATTAATGAGGAAACAGTCGGTAATCATAGGCTATGTACTGTATTAGTAACCCTTTGCCGGGACACAAAGATGCCAGTGAAGAAAAGACACTTGTGACTCTTACAGTACGTACCTGTTCAGCGAGGAACTCTATCTACTAGGGGAAAATCCCTTTCCGTTTTGGATGACTGTCTCAAACCATATTTATTACATTATACCATGTTACTTGGCACAGAAACCTCAGTAGACCTACATTTTTGGAAGTACTGTTAACAATTGTGTCTCAAACTCACAAGACGATGGAATCCACAAGGAATATTAACTATGGCATATTCCCATCTCTCAAATAAATTATTAAAATGTTAGCAGGAATGTGTCACATAACAGACTGAAACAATGTTCTAACATCTTGCCAGTTAAATAATTAAACTTTATTGGCATCTACACAGTTAATAGTTTGATATGTGCGCTTTTCAAAGAGCAGGGGCCAACTTTGTTACTGGCACTATTGTATATAAAATCCTGTTCTATGTTTGATGGGAACATATTAATTAATCTAATTTAATGGTTTCTCTTGTCTCAATCTTGACTGACTTTGTAGTTTGCCAACTGTCCAATCCCAGTTTAGCACCTGCGAAAACACATATTTATAAACCCACTACGTTGTAATAATCCCACTACATTGTAATGTTTTCCCAGCATTTTTAATTTGTGTTGATAGAAAAGCTAGACTTAAAAAAAACAAGTTCACCAGTTGAGGGATGTCACTGAATGATTCAGCTGTTGGAGTCATTTTCCTCACCAATGATATTTTTCATTACTTTCACCACAATCAAAAGAATCTTATAATATATTTTCTTTTTGTCGCTCTTCCTGAAACCATTCTGTTTTTTTCTTCAACACAACTTGAGAAAGAAAATTAGACATATTTTCTTGACTTTTGCCATCAATGCATCAGAACGTAAAGATTCTCCCACTCATTAAATGACAAAATGTACTAAAAACCACATTTTCAAAAATAATTTAACCTCAATTATACTGCTGAGATTTTTTTTGTTGTTTCTCAACCTACAGTATGTCAAAGATTCTGAGATAATTTTACATTAAAAAAACCAGACTGCTGAATGTCAGTAACGCACAATGATGGTATGTTTCTGTGATCGTCTGCGATCCCTGCCCTCCTCTGGTTTTCCAATGCAATTTTTTTTTTTTGCATGTCCTTTGAAGTTTATGCTATTTTAGAAGAAATGAAGGAATGCTGGTATTAAAAAAATACCCAGTCAAGTATGCAGAGCAAAGTTGAGGCTAACTTGCCACTATAATCCAACAGATCCCTTAGAGAGGGCACAAATCTCATTTCCTATTTTCCACCTTTGTGGCAAGATACCAATACTTACATCAAACAGTGCCCTCTTGGGCTCAGAAACTCACTACGAGGATAAAAGTGGAAAAACAACATCACCATTTCCTTAGAGAATGGTCATTTCCCACTGGTCATCTTCATGATGAAAAAAGAAAATCCGTCATTAATTTTGTCTTTTTCTAACAGTTAAGTGATACAATTTTGCACATTTCTAATTAGAAATGTCAATCAAATGAAACATTGCCAAGTACAAACTGACTGGTGATGATAAAACAGGGTTTGGGGAGGTCACAGAGGAAGAAAGACAGCAACCCCTGTCTAGTCTAACCCTGTCCAATAGGTTGTTGCTGCATTTATCAGCCTATCAGTGTTTTGTACGCATCCTGCCTCCGGATATCTAGATTGTTTTGTGTGAGTGTCAATTGATGGACAGTGATGCACACATATTGCAAATAATGGTTTGAGCCACAACTCGTTGGCCTGCAGGGCTGTTAAAATAGGGGAATTGTTGCAACATCACTGGTATTATTGCTGTCACTCCAGCTAATGTCAGCACCAGTGTAAAAAAAAACAAAAAAAGAAAACAATTACACAATTGTGTAATGTACAATAGTGGCATTTTTATATAGAAAGAAAATTTACTTCAGTTAATGCAAGGCAATGGTTTTGAGTCTTTTGCTGTAATTCTCATTTATTCATTAAGGAGAAAGAATTTAATAATTCACAAGCTAAAGGTTATTGAGAAGACACTTAGGCCCTTGTGTCTTTTAAAGCACACAAACCCTTGAAAGTAAGGAAAAAAAGTAGTTTCATTAGAAAAAAAGACCGTTGAAGACGTCTGTTCAAACAAGTGAGATTTTTTTTGTTTTGTTTTTTGCATGAGGGTTAACAATATATGAACAACAATCCAAACAACTACATAGCAGAGTGCAATTATATATTTACTGTTGCTGGTTAATGCGGTGGGGTTGGTGGTAGTGGTGGCGATAGTGGTGAAGGCAGTAGTGGTAGTGGAGTTAGGCAAATGGTGGCCCATGGGCCACATCAAGCCCTTAAGTCTTTTCTTTCTGTCTGCGGAATATTATCTAAGATTCCTCATTAGGGGAAGAGACCCAGTCCAACATGAGAGTGAACATCATTGACTATTGCAATGGGATAATTAGCCAAAAAGTCTGACATTATTATTCAACTTCATTTGTGGACACACCTTCAACCTGTCAGATTTCAGGATTTCTAGTGATTTGTGGAATCACTAGAAATTGTGTCACAGGATCTAACCAAATGTGACTGATCTTTATTTTACTGAATTAATGCCAGAGGAGGTTTTCATGAAACATCACTGAAAGTTACCTATTGACAGTCTACGTTTAAAATATTTAAGTTTGTTAAGATAAGTTTTTGTGGGTTTTCTATTCATGATTAGCAGATGATTTCTATAGTACAGTAGTGGGTACAAGCGTCCTGATAGTGGTCATAGTGACTTTTGACTACCCCATTGACCCTAATCAGTTCGGTGACACCAAGTAGATGTTTTAACTAGTGCTAACTTGGAATGGGTTTGAAGTGATTCCATCGAGGCATTCCTTATTTAACACCATAGTGAATATGTGTGTAAATTGTCACCACATATCACATTTGATAATATTTAGAATATGACAACATTTTTGGATGCCATCTTGAAGCTATGGTGATGCCCAGACCTTCTGTACTGCTTGTTTGAAGATTTTAATGTATTCGTTTTAGAATGTGTTGCTTCATGTAGCCAAATTTCTATATGAAGTCTTAGCTGCCATCACATAAATTACATCAGTATGGGCAGACATAAATGGAAATTGAAACTGTGTTTAAGTTATGTAAGGAGCATACAGCTTTGAGGTGATGATTTGTGAATTTGAGCTTTCCTGTCCATCAAAATGACATATGCATGAATTTGCATGTTCCTACTGACAGAAAAACCACACATTAATTGGAAGAATGGAGGTTAGAATTTATAGAACTTGTTCTTCTCTTAGATACAGATGTATGTCTCCCTTGTGGTGATGTATTTACATATGCATTCCAAAATAGAGTTGGTTTCAAGGTATTAAGTTCCTATCAGACAAGAAAACACACATTTTCTGCTTAATTTCCTCATTATTCATCTCTGATATTAAGGCTGAAAATCACATTAGAGGAGAGAATCATTAATAATTTCCCCTTTTCCTCACTGCTTTTTACTAGATTTACTTTTATCTAAAGGGCAATTTAATCGGAGGAGAAGCTACTTTTAATCCCCAGTGCCCCTCCTCTTTTGTCCCTCTTTTTCTTTGTCTGCTTTGTTATTACACAGTGATGCTTTATTCCAGTTGTACTTTGAATAAATACAAAAAAAGTTCTGGAAAGTGAGTTTGTGAGTCTGCTCGCCTGCCAGACTGCTCCTGACGCGACATAAAATTAATAAAACAAATGTGGTTTCCTGAGATACTGCACTTAAAAGGAGGTAAGAGGACAGAAGCAAAATCCTCTTCCTCTGCCTCAATGGCTTTGCCGGAGTCCTTTTTTCTTTCTCTTTGGAGTATGTGTGATTTAGCGTGCGCTTTAGCATCTGTGAGGACGTGTGTTTGATTGCCTCACCTTTAGAGTTTAAATCCTGCAAATCCTTCTCTGTTGGATGGTGGCCTGTCTGGCACTTCCACAATATGCAGAAGTAATGCCAAGAATACAAAAAAGTCATCATTCCTCAGATTATTTTCCTTGAATGCAAAATGTAGCCTACTGCTAGATTTTTTTTCCTGCCAATCTAACCACACAACTGCATCTCTCACCAGACATGCTTTGTGTGGGCAAACAAGCTGACCTTTCATGTTTCCTCATTAAAGAGCCTCAGCATTCGAAACATGTATCACTGGGTGATTAGGAAGCTACCTCATACTGAAGCTACCTCATACCTCAACCTTGTACTGTCCAATCAGCTCATCTATGTTGATTGAAGCATTCGAGATTTGGGAAAAGGTCCATTTTGTATTTAAGTATTTATTTACAGACACAAAATGACCAATGATCATGTCGGATGGAAGCTGAAAATGGTTGGTCACAACAAGAGGGTGATATCAATGCCTAGTGTTCTGAAATAAAGTGTTCTATCTTCAAGCTGTTTCAATATTTCTTGAGATCTGGGGAAATTTATTGAATTTGATGATAATAATGCAACATAAATGTCATCATATTAAGCGTTTCTAACTGGTGAATATGCTTGTAACATTGTTTTCATTCCCATTCCTTGTCTGTCTTGTCATATGACTCATGCATATTTGCATATGGAGCGGTGAGGAGCCACCGCTGCTGTATTTGTAGTTGTGCTTGTACTATACTTTTTTCAATGTGTTGACTGAAAAGCCCCCCATTTCACCACTTTGTATTGATCTGTGAACTATACCCCTTAGGTGCAAACATGAATCAATGCTACAGTGTTGCAGCAAACAAGACACAAGGGCTCTAAATTAATTACCCTAAATAATAAGCTATATCCCAGATAGAACAAAGAAAGGGAGACGTGGTTCAACGTCAAAAGGTGTATTAGGTCCAGGAAAGTATTTCAGTGCCTAATGGATTTTTTTTACATGTACAGATCTAGAATTATTTGCTACCATTGGAGAGTGTGTGTGGGTTTGGGAGAATATACATTTTCTACTGAATCCATATTGTATATATCACTGTATAAGATGGAGAAGAAAAGTCCACTTTTATTATCTCCTACAGGGAAATTATCTTTTACACTCAGCTTTATACAGTACATGCATATATACATTGTTGTGTACAGGCCCCTGAAACAAACACAACACGCTAGGGGCCTGTAGGCACGCAATTAGTACAACAACAGCAAACAGTATAGGGGGAGGCAGAGGGATGGGCCGCAACTTCAGAGTGTGCCCCAAATGAGCAGCTTGTAAAGGGGACAGCGCCTTGCTCAGGGGCGCCTCAGTTGTGGCTGGGAGGTGAACTGACACTTCCCACTGTCAGCTCACACGCCAAGGATGGCTGGGTGGGAGTGGGAATCGAACCGCCAATCTGATCATAGGGCACCTGCTCTACCGCTGAGCCACTGCTGCCCCAAGATCTTTCATGTATGCCTTCAGGGTAATGTTCTTTATGCTGGAAGAAGAAAAAATCAGGTGAAGCACAAGAACACATTATACAGTATATCTCGAATATTGTCTCAGAGAGTAGATGTGGTCAATCTCAATTTAAACATGAGCATCCTGTAGTAAACACATCAATCTCGTGCAGAAGCAGCTTCTTTGAAGGTGCTAGTGAGGTCGCAGGATAAATATCTGGTCATACGCAGGAGATTGAAAGAAGTATCCTATCACTATGCCTCACACTTTCATGTATATAAAACAGCTTCATAATCTGGTGGCAATATAATCATGAGCAAGGATGCTGTATCTCTTCATATACAAAGGTTTCATTGAAAAAATGACTTTTGAAGTAGGAAATAAAAGCCCACGTTCTCCAGTTTAAATATTTATGTTGTTAAATATCTTTAAAATTCTGAGGGAAATGTCTATTAGCATATAACAATATCTAATCCTTTCCATTTCTCTGACTGAAGATCTCCAACACGAAGCAGCAAACCTTCTGAATTTTTAAAACAGATGAAATACTCAGTTACTTTTTACTCAAAACATTTTATTTCTATTCCTTTAGAATGTGTTTCCCCCATTGTCCTGTTCTATTAGTCTTACTTGTGAAGAGGCTTTTAAGTTAGTACCATCCTAATCCATGCAAGCAATTAGTCCAATGAATGGTGAACATCTTTGTGGTCTTGATAAGCTGTGTTGTTATTTCCTAAAAGATCAGAGTGCTTTGAAAAGAGGAAAAACTCGTAAAACTTAAATCAGAGTGGATTTATGGGTTTGTTTGACATTGAGGAAAAATTGTAAAGTCTAAGTCATGTTTTTAAAAATTGAACTGAATAAGGCACAAAAAAGAAAAATTACAAAGGTGGCTGCTTCCACCTGATTTTTCTAAAATGTTACCATTATTCATGAAAAACAGGCATCTGATCTATATATTGTAAATACAGGCTGGGAGGAGACTTTCAGTGGTTGACAATCTGTAGCTGAAAATCTGTAAAATGTCATTCAGTGAAGGTGCTAGAGAATAAAGACAACTTTCACTGCTATAATTGCAGGCTATACATCACTATTTATCAATTAAATTAGAATATTTTGATCATCTCATCAGTTGTTCAGCTATGACCTTAAGAAGTCTGACAGCACAGACAAAGGTAAGGCCCAAATTATAAACCCATGAGAAGGCAGAACCATACCAACATTAGAAAAAATATTCACATGCTCCATTGCAGATTCAGCCTTTTAAAGGGTGAGTTCTTTCAAACATACTTCTAACATTGACACACAAACTAAACCATGTACCCAGTAGCAGTCTCCATTTTGCTGCATTGCTGTTGGATATCTTTGGCACAGTGGGTAGCGCTGTTGCCTCACAACACAGCGGACCCGGGTTCGAGTCCCGCTCTGTGCGGAGTTCGCATGCTCTCCCCGTGTCCGCGTGGGTTCTCTCCGGGTTCTCCGGCTTCCTCCCACCTCCAAAAGCATGCTTTTGGAGGTGCTCAGATTGATTGGCCGGTCCCAATTTGCCCGTAGGAGTGAGTGTGTGTGTGTGGTTGTATGTCTTTGTGTGTGGCGGTGCACTGGTGTCGTGCCCGGAGTGTCCCCCGCCTCACGCCCTATGCCACTGGGATGGGCTCCAGCTCCCCGTGACCCGCTGCGGCTGATATAGCGGTGGTAATATGAAAATGACTGAAATGATGACTGTAAGACATCCAACAACACTATTCGAAATGGTCAAAAACTGATCCGTGTTTGTGAATTTCAGCTGGTTAAAAGTCGGTCAAATGAGCTCTACTGAGAACAGGATATTTCTGTGCTAAACCAATAAATGCTAATGGTAGAGATGCTGTTGTCCATTCATGCCAGTTTGACCCAAAATTTGATTCAGAAGGAGAGTCCACACAGACTCGAAGACACACAGACCGCGCGACTACAGTACAGCAGAGCATTTCAGAACCCCTAGTCGTTAAGGCTGACTGGAAACTGTTGTGGGCCCAAGTTGCAGGAGACAGGCAGATCAATGTTCAGAAAGTTTACTATAAAAGTGAGCAAGAACACAAAAGCTGCAGGTAGCTAGTGATGGGCAGATGAATATATATATATATATATACACACACACACACAGTGGTGCCTCTACTTACAAAATTAATTGGTTCTGGAAGAAATTTCTTAAGTAGAAAATTTCGTAAGTAGAGGTGCATTTTCCATGCAAATGCCCTAATCCATTCCAAGCCCCCCAAAATTCAGATAATTCAGATATAAATGTTTTATAAAGCATAAAAATGCATCAAAACATGTAACATACATGTTACAATCCTCCACACACAAGCCCTTCAGGTCCTGGAAAGACAGGAAAAACAAAAAGGGAAAACACAAAAGCAGCCATACAGCATGAATAGAAAAACCGAAAACCATAACACCTAGTCATATTTTTATCATGAAACTCACTTCGAGTACCATTGCAGAACAGACCAAAGCAGATCTATGAAGTTAGTCAAATACAAGCTGACTTCACCATACTCATAGGCAAATCGAAATAAAATAAAAACGTGGCTACACTTACCCATGACCTTGGTGCAGTTGCTGGATTCCGTAACCTTTGTTAGGGTTAGTGTTGAAAGAAGGCCATCTTTGTACTGACCCTCATTGTTGAAGCAAGCTAAAGTGGCTTGTACACACAAACTAACTTGCAGACAACGTAGCTAGTGCAATGCTAGTGCATTATAAATGAAATGAAACTGCAATCTCTTCTATTTTTCTTTGGCTGGTACTGAATATACACAGTTATGTTGATTTTTACAACCAACAACAGGGTTATGATCCTGTTTTTTACATTTGTTTTCTGTTCATCCCTGTTTTCTGTTTCCCTGCCTGCAGGATTTTTTTTTTTTTGTGTTGACAGGGAGGTGTGGTGCATCTTGGGTAGGCAGCTGATGAGACACACCTGAGTTGTCATCATCCTCCTTTTTTCAGACTGGTCATTTCTCCAGTTCTCTGTCAGAGAATTCAGTCATGTTTGTTTACCTGGTCATCTCTAAGCTGCCTTCTTTTCCTTATTTTAGATTTTTCCATTCTCCTCTGCTGCTTTGGATTTTCTTTTGCCCACTTGTGTTTTTCAGCCTGAGCAGTAAAACTTGATTTTTTGTTGGAATCTGCTGTTTGGGGTCCAAGTGTCCACCAGCTGCTAATCCTAACAAACAGAGCAACTTGTGTGTCTAGCGCTGAGTGACAACATTGCGACACACTCCTAATTTATCGCTGGACAGAACAAACTTCACCTCAACGATGAATACCGCCTTATCGGGGGGAGGGGGGTGTTCTCGCACAGATGGGGCCATGCAAGTCACTCTTGTCATTACATCACAACAGGAGCTGATCGTGACACATTTACAAGTCAAATTTGTTGCAACTTAATTTTTAAGAAAGTGAAAGTGTTTGAAGTTTATTTAAGTCAATAAATGCAAACACATTTGTGATTAAACAAAAGCTTCATACATTGATTTGCAATGTTGTAATTACATTTTGAAGTTACCGGAATTACATTCTGGCATTTAAAAAGCTATAAATATTTACAACTTGTTCCATATTCAATGAAATTATTTTTTTCTGAATAATTATAACATGCCCTCTAGAATTTGCAGCAAACATGAACAAGAAAAGACACGCATTCACCTTCACATTATAGGCATTCACATTCACTATTATAGGCATTTAAAAGAGCTGCATTATCATCAGTGAGAACTTTTCATAGTTATAGTCATTGTGAACTTTATTGTCAAATGTACCATATATGCACAACATACAGCACAGATGAAATTAAAGTCCTCTCATCTCGCTTATGTCCTTTCCCCAGTCCTTCATTCCGTCAATCTTTGGAGTGGTAGAGTGGGCGGTAGAGCATGTCATCCAATGTTCCAGGATCGGCAATTCAATTCCCGGTTCCGCCCAAAAACACCCAGAGTGTGAGCTTACAGTGGGAGGCGTCAGCTCACCTTTGATAGGCAAGTAGTGGTAGGCAAGAGTGTAACCAAATAGCATATGATGGTGGTTTGTAGGATGACTCCTGTGGTGAGGAAGATAAAGATGGCAAAGGCAGAGCAGAGGACGAAATGGTGGAATCTGTAAAAAAAGGATGAGTATTGCATGACTTTTAGGAAGGAGTTTAGACAGGCTCTGGGTGGTCAGGAGGTGCTTCCAGATGACTGGACAACTACAGCTAATGTGATCAGGGAGACAGGTAGGAGAGTACTTGGTGTGTCATCTGAAAGGAAAGTAGATTAGGAGACTTGGTGGTGGAATGAGGAGGTACAGGAGTGTATACAGAGAAAGAGGTTAGCTAAGAAGAAGTGGGACACTGAGAGGACTGAGGAGAGTAGACAGGAGTACGGGGAGATGCAGAGTAATGTGAAAGTAGAGGTAGCAAAGGCCAAACAAGGGGCTAATGATGACTTGTATGCTAGGTTGGACAGTAAGGAGGGAGAGACTGATCTATACTGATTGGCAAGACAGAAAGACAGAGATGGGAAGGACGTGCAGCAAGTTAGGGCAATTAAGGACAGGGATGGAAGTCTATTGACAGCTGCCAGTAGTGTGATGGGAAGATGGAGAGAGTACTTTGAAGAATTGATGAACGAGGAAAATGAGAGAGAACAAAGAATGGTGGAGGTGGCTGTTGTGGACCAGGAAGTAACAAAGATTAGTCAGGATGAAGAGAGGAGGAGTGGATTGAAGAGGATGAAGAGTGGAAAGGCAATCCATCCTGATGATATACCTGTGGAGGTATGGAAGTGTCCAGGAGAGGTGGCAGTAGAGTTTCTCACTGAGTTGTTCAACAAGATCTTAGATAGTGAGAAGATGCCTGAGGAATGGAGAAGTGTACTGGTGCCCATTTTTAAGAACAAAGGGGATGTGCAGAGTTGTAGCAACTACAGAGGAATAAAGTTGATGAGCCATACAATGAAGTTATGAGAAAGAGTAGTTGAAGCTAGATTAATAGCAGAAGTGAGCATTTGTGAGCAGAAGTATGGTTTTTTTGCCAAAACAAGAGTATTACAGATGCAGTATTTGCTTTGAGGATTTTGATAGAGAAGTACAGAGAGGGCCAGAGGGAGCTACATTGTGTTTTTGTAGTTCTGGAGAAAGCTTATGACAGGGTGTCCAGAGAGGAACTGTGGTATTGTATGAGGAAATCTGGAGTGGCAGAGAAGTATGTTAGAGCAGTGCAGAACATGTATGAGGACTGTAAGACAGTGATGAGGTGTGCTGTAGGTGCGACAGAGGAGTTCAAGGTGGAGGTGGACTGCACCAGGGATCATCTCTGAGCCCCTTCTTGTTCACTATGGTGATGGACAGGCTGACAGACAAGGTTAGACAGGAATCTCCATGGACTATGATGTTTGCAGATGACATTGTGATTTGTAGTGAGAGCAGGGAACGGGTGGAGGAAAAGCTAGAGAGGTGGAGGTTTGTCCTGGAAAGGAGAGGAATGAAAGTTATCCGCAGTAAGACAGAGTACATGTGTGTGATTGAGAGGGACCCAAGTGGAGAAATGGGGTTACAGTGAGAAGAGATCAAGAAAGGGGAGGATTTTAAGTACTTAGGGTCAACAGTCCAGAGCAATGGAGAGTGTGGAATGGGACGGGCGGAGAAAAGTGTCAAGTGTGATATGTGATAGAAGAGTTTCAGGTAAAATTTAAGGAAAGGTGTACATTACTGTGATGAGACCAGCAATGTTGTTTGGTCTAGAGCATTGGTTCTTAAACTTGTTGGAGGTACCGAACCCTGCCGGTTTCATATGCTCACTCACCGAAACCTTTAGTAAAAAAAAAAATTTTTTTTCAAATATAAGACAGTATTTTCAGCATTATAAGGCGTACTGGATTACAAGGCGCACCTTCAATGAATAGCCTATTTTTTTTTTATTTCATACATAAGGCGCACTGGATTATAAAGTGCACTGGATAATAAAGCGTACTGGATTATATAATGCATCTGAGAACTCATCTTCAATGAATGGTCTGTTTTAAAACTTTTTTTCATTTATAAGGCACATTGGATTATAAGAAATTGAGAAAATTAAAGGCATTTAGGTGCGGAAAATACTGTATATGTTTTACCGGTGTATTTAATGAATTATGCATTAATATGGTGATGGACAAAGAACAAAACCAAGACAGTGCATGAACTCACATGAAATGACCTACCTGCAAATCAGTGTGATTTCTGCTGTTGTTAATTGAGAGACCACTTCAGATATGCATGGCTTCACCTTGGCAAGTGCTACTCTTATGTCATTTTAACAGCAAAGTCTGTTTCTTTTGTTTTCCATGCAGCTTAAGGAAGTGTTCCTTTATTTTTGCCAGTGCGAGGCTAGAGTTGCTCAACTTGACATTGCAAATCATGCAGAATGCTGACTCCCATCACGTTCCGTTATACAGTACATGTAAATTCACGTTGCACATTTTCGTCCGACCACTTTCTTTTTTTGCTCAACATAGTTCCTATGAATTAAAATATTAAGAAAGCAATCAGATGACGTACCATCATGACAGGCATAAACTGACTACTGATTGCGCAAAATCCCCTGTAGCACAGGTAGGCTAATCGATGTAGTGTCACATGATCCCCTGCAGCCAGTGATGGCTAAGGGGGGCGTGTCATCACGAATTGACATGATGTGTCAAACGTACACAGTGATTCATGTATGTTTCGCAAAAACATCCGACACATCGTGTCGAGACAAAATATCCTGTTGGGTGTTTTGTCTTGACCTCCGTCTCCACCGAACCGCTTAGACTGACTCACCAAACCTCTAGGGTTCGATCAAACCCAGGTTAAGAACCACTGGTCTAGAGACAGTGTCACTAAGAAAAAGACGAGACAGAGCTGGAGGTAGCAGAGATGAAGATGCTGAGGTTCTCTTTGGGAGTGACAAGGATGGATAGGATCAGGAATGAGTACATCAAAGGGACGGTACATGTTAGAGGTTTTGGATATAAAGTCAGAGAGGCCACACTGAGATGGTTTGGACATGTCCAGAGGAGAGATAGTGAATATGTTGGTAGAAGGATGCTGAGTTTTGAACTGCCGGGCAGGAGGCCTAGAGGAAGACCCAAGAGGAGGTTTGTGGATGTAGTGAAAGATGACATGAAGGTAGTTGGTGTGAGAGAAGAGAATGCAGAAGACAGGGTTAGATGGAGGCAATTGATTCACTGTGGCAACCCCTGAAGGGAAAAGCCGAAAGGAAAAGAATAAGAAGAAAATTTAGTAATTTACCATCTCTCTTCCTTTACCTGCATGCTATTTTTGGCATCAAGAGAGACTCTTGACCCCTCCAATTGAGGCAAAACCAACAATGCAATCCCCATGGAGGAGGACACATCTCTCTAAGCAGGTATCCAGGCATTGCAAGAGGCTGAGCAACACAAATAAACACAAAATCCTAGTAACAAATTCTTCCATGTGACCTGATTCCACAGCATGAAATGGCTGTTAAAATTATCATTTTCATCCATGGATCTTGGGCCCATCTGATTATGGTTATGTGATTCTATATATGATAAATTAATTTATCCAATTTAATAATTACACAGATAAATATGAGTTAATTTCTCAGGTGGTCATGGAAAAGTGATCGGCTTGGATACATGCCACACATTAATGTGTGTCACACTGTGCATGTCTGCTTGATGTATGTACATGATTGAATGCATGGGTTGTTGCTCAGGGAATTCATGAGAATGAGCTTCCACTTCTGTTTTTCTCAGCCTATTAAAATGCAGCAACAGAGAGGGCTGACATAAATGGATAACTAACATGCTTAGTGCACAGGGACAAGATGCATTGGTTTATCAAGAAGGTACAACAAGAGAGGAGAGCTACTGCAAAGCTGAGACAGCCAGGGACACAAATGAATCTAGTAAATTCTGACTTTATGTAAAACTTGCTGATTGTTATTACACAAGTGGGAGGGAGTGGAAATTGTCCAACAAAGCAAATGTGAAACTAACTAATCAATCGCTGTGTTTTGTTTTTGCCATGGGTGTAATGATCCAGTGTAGATTGTTTTAGTCACACTTTGTATCTTGTGATGGGCTCTGAAGTTGGAATAAGCCCTCAAGAGGCATAACAAAGAAAGAAGTGGCAAAGAAATGAAACAAAAAATAAATAAGTGAATAAATAAAACTGTTGAAAAGATGAAATGCTGAAGATTGAAAAATTTTGGAATTGGGAAATTAAAAATTTTTGAGATGGGAAGGTGCAGGGTAATTCAAGTGCAGTACATACACAAACACACACCACACACACACACACATACACAGAAGCCTGGTCAGTGAGCAGTAGGGATGTGGAGTGTAAGCAGGTGTCTTATGGGAGAGTGAACCATTAGCAGATCATTTCCCACTCAGCTAGAGCAGGCCCTCCTCTATCGTACCTCTGCTGCCAGCACTGTCTCCAAGGATTAGTGAGAAAGAGAGAATGAAAAAAAAAGAAAGAATGTGAGATAGAAAGATATTTTTTAATTGAAAAAAAGAACATTTATTTTCAAAAATCACATTTATGGATTAAACTCACTCACACTACCAAATACAAATATATCCATGCAAAACATACAAAATAGATAAAATAATAAATAAAATAATAAATAAACATTAAACCAACCAATGACCAAACACCAGCTTCTCACTGAATACATATTACATATTTCAGACACCACAAGTTCATAAAAGTTTCCACATCATTCGTTGTTCTCTAATATTTGATTCTAGTTTGAGCCATTGTTTGCTAAATTACTTCTACATCACAGTCTGACGAGTCTTCAACTTGTTTTCCTCCTTATATCTATTGCCATCTTCATTTTGCCCAGATGCAAATTTAAAATCAGCTACTTCTTTTTAAAAATTTTTTTTTTTCCTGCATTTAAAACCCATAATGAAGGCTTCTTCATACAATTGTTGCCAAACAAGAGAAAGTTTCTCTTTCCTGACCCTTTGTCTGGTTCATATTTCCCATCATTCAGACGTTTTCCTTTTTCACTCTCAGAGCTACTTGTGTCAATCGGGTTTTTTTTCTTTAGCACTTTTTTCACTATGCTACTTTTTGTTTCTGTGTTCTTTCTTATAGAAGCTATTTTTAGTAAGTCTTCCTCTATCATTATATGCTTCTCGTCTTCGTCCTCCAGACTCCTCTAACCCGGCAGCAGTCTCTGTGGTCTTCTCAGCTTCCATCAATACAACTATTGTTTATATTTTGTGTTTTGTGTGTCCGCCACGTGTTTCTCCTTAATGTCATCTGTATCTTGTGTGTTTTTCTGTGGCCTCGGGCTGGTGGCCAGTGATTTTTCAGCAGTGGAAGGAGTTGGAACACCTCTATGAAGACTGTTTAACTGGAATACAACCACGAGCAGCAGCAGTAGCTGGTGGCCGTTTCTCTCCCTTCTTCTGTGGACAGGAGGAGTGGATGAAATGTTCCTCCTTTCTGCACCTGTAGCGCTTCATGCCCTCTTTAGTAATGTGGACTGTGTAATCAAAATTGTCCACTTTGAAAACCAATGTGATGTTCAGTTCTTTATTGGTCTTTGTGGGGGACCATCAGAACTTGCTTGCTTCAGGTGGGGACTCGTGCAGCCGAGCGGGATCACTTTAAATGGAGTTATGAGTTGATCATGTCAGGCCGACTCCTCGTCCGGGACCTCGTTGCTGATGAACGGTGGGGCATTGGGGATGATGACTTTTTAAACTGGTTTTCCAGGGTGATGGGATGAAGGTGCTTGAATCACCACACTGCTCCCAACCACCTAGTTCACCTTCTCAAAGCTATCCAGACAAATCACCATGGTATTCATTCCGGAAGCTAATTTTATGAAGCCATACCCGACCTTCTCTTCCAGCGCCACACTATATTCTTCCACCAATAAGCTGATTTTTTAACCCCTCAAATTCATTATCTTCCTGTGAAAGCATATCTGGAAAGCAATGCCAATTGTGGAAATTAATGCCCATAATCTCTCCATGGACACTATAATGAAGCAAAAATAGCAAAACAAACACCTAATGAAAGTTAGACAGAATTTTCTGTGCCTTTCTCTACCTATCCAGCAAATACTGCAGAAAAATATTCCAATAATTTGTTTTTGTGGAGTGGGTCAGTCGCTAACACCTCCCATGATCCGCAACCCTCTGCACCTCTTCAGAGCTGCTCCAGCTGGGGGCAGAGTGGTGGCCTGGCTGGCAATAGCCCACTGTCATCAGAGATAAGGATGCCTCTCTACAGCCAAAGCCCACGGACAGAGGGAGGAGAGGCTGTGGAGATGGAAGGTCAAACAGGAGTGGGCGCATGGACAAGAGGTGAGAAGGGCAAGAGTAGGGAAATAAAGTAGCGGGGCACATGGGTGAAGCGAGGTCAAGGAAAACCTAAATTTTACATCCTATCTTACCTTAGCTACTAAATGACTTGTACATCTAGGTATATCTAATTGGCTGCTATACTGTGACATAAAGACAGACTGCAGAACAGTGGCAGTCTATAAATAACTGTGGTAAACAACTCACATGAACAAGCTAGGACATAGATGGAATAACATTCATGCTCACAGCCTCATACACTCAAGTCAAACTATTTTACTTGACAATTTAATTATTACAAGAGGGCATGTAATGCTTCCAGAACATATAAAGATAAGTGAATTTAAGTAATGAAAAAGAGGCCTACATTTATATTAACAATGCATATACAAAAGCATAATAAAACAAAATATGTAAAAAAAATTAAGCTGTGCAATTATGTAACATTTCAGGTGCCAAGCATTTTGCAATGAGATGTTAAGTAATTATAATTGATTTTGTGTGTAGCTTTAGGTGTTATTTTATTGACTTTAGAGCAGGGGTGCTCAAGTCGGGTGTTCTTGTACTTCGCAAAGGTAGTTCTGCAAGTTTTTAAGTGTAGTTCTCGTAGATTGCAACGGCAGTTCGAGTGGATAGCATGACATTAAAATGTAGATAAGTAGATGTCTTGATTATAGTTCACCGCACAGACAGCGCCAAAGACAGCAACACTAACAAGCTAGCAAACGATTGGGTAGATTGCATAACATGAAAACAGATATCAACCTATCAGCCATCCCATTACTGGACTGACATACAGGACAGCTGTAGGAGCCATCCATGAGAGTTCAAATCAATATTCATTTGCTCAACAGGTCATTCCTTGGAGCTAAACTCTTCCCAAATTATGCTTTAGCAACACAGCCACATAAGTTGGTTGAGTTGATTTTTTCGTTTTCAACCATTTGTTATCTAAGTGGGTGGAGCAATTGGCTCGGAAGTGCTGCCGTAGTGTTGTATTAAGACAGTCTAATTCAATACTACCAATATATAGGCACACAATTACTGCTCGCTACTATCGACAGAAGACTAGGGTGAAGTGGGTAGTTTAGTTTTCAATAAATAGTTTAGGGAGAATTTGATTTATATATGTACCTGTTTGATCATCTTTATGAAAAGTAAATGAAGTGTATGCAATATTTTGCTCATTAAATTAGTTAAAGGGACAGTAAAGAAAAAATGAACCTGGTTTGTATTTGAAGTACATAAGAAAAAAAGGCTCGGTGGGATTTTTATTTTTTACTTGCAACAGGGACTTAGAAAAGTGAAATTTATCGTAAGTTATGTTGAGCGCCATGACAGCGGAAGTGACGCAACCGTAGACCACAGGGTGAATCCATATCAATACAGATAAAGCTAGTGACCATGTAGAGAGCCGGCATTTTTGTAATAATTTGTCCGAATATCGCCAAGAATGATGTCGTCCTCAGAAACTGAAGACGAGTTCCCAGTGAACCCACCTAGGGGTGTAATTATTCCATATAATTACCACCCGATTTACAAGAAGGATGAGAGTTTGGACATCTAGTCACTCATCCCAGGTGTCTTCATCTGAATCACATTCTGACAGAGATATTCAACTAGTTATTATGTCCCGTTTTGGTTTACTGTGTGTATGGAAAAGTTAATCGCGCTACCGATGCTGACGCGCTAGCCCGTCAATGGGATTTTCCATATTATGTTAGCATTGAGATAGCCGCCATTCGTTACTGTTGGGCTGTGTGGAATTAATAACAACTCTAGTTAATATTAATATGTCTTGTATTTACAAATGTATAAGGATCAGGACCTGACATGTTGTTTATTGTGTGTTTTATTTCAGTGTCACAGATCTTCTCAGTAAAATGACCTGTCTATCACTTTTGATATTGTTTACTTTTCACGAGTGCCATAATCGCTTGACAATCTGGTCATAAAAACATTTATACAATACCTCCAGTAGCTCCAGCTATTAATTAATTATCCACTAAACCTTGGGAATTCAGAATGAATACTATGGGTTGTCCGAAAATGATCTTACCTTCAAATCTCTTTGGAAATCAGCTGAGGTAAAGAAGGATAGGTCCTTGTCTTTGTTTTTTCTTGATGTTGTGTTGACACAACCGTTCACCTCGCCGGTAACCATGATATTTATTGAGTTAATCACATCGTCGATGGCATTGTCTTCTATGGCTGCCAAACTAAGTTTGTCGCCAATGACATATGACGCCGACGTGACCACTGGATGCGGAAGCTGCTGCGGCGCAAATTTGAAGGTTTTCTGACCAAAGGAATGATGCTACACATATCAAATTTATTTTTTCTTCTATTTTTCTTAATGATGAATAACATAAATGTCAATTAAAATTAAGTTTACTGTCCATTTAAGGGCTAAATAACACCCAGGGCCTTTCAACATTTCAGGGAGAATTTTATCAACACCCGGGTCTTTGCCACCGTGAAGTTGCTTAACCACCTCGGTGACTTTGTCCAGGCAGATTGATTTTAGTCCCCAATCATCCTCCTCCAGCTCTTCCTCTGAAACAGAGGATGGGTCAGTTCGGGTAGTTTGATTTAGGAGTTCCTCAAACTGTTCCTTCCACCGACCAACAACCTCCTCAGTTGAGGTCAACAGTGTTCCATCCTTGCTGTGCACCGCTTGGATGGTCCCCCATTTCCCCCTCCTGACATGTGGGACAGTCTTCAACAGAAGTAATGAATTTCTCAATGGTGATATTTTTTACCTTTTCTGGGAAAGACACAGCCAATTTCAATGCCACACCATCTCCCAGTCACTGTCCTCTCCTCCGTGTCTCATCTATGCCCAGATATGGTGCCGTATTTAGCACGTATTTAGTATCAACATCAACAAATTTATCAGCAGCACCTTGCTTTTGTTGGGAAGAGCTGCTCATCAACGGTTATATGAGCACCTGGGTTGTAGCAACAGAAACAGTTCTTGATGAATCTCCCAAACTTCAGATACCGGGGAAAATTGGTTATCCTGCAGACATGTGGATCTGGTCTCCTTTTGGTAAAAATGCAGGAATCATAAGATTTCCTGGAATCTGTTTCGGGACATGGTTTTGAAAAATTAGCAGATGAGATGTCAGCAAATGTGGCATTTGATGTTTCCAGTTGAGTTTTTTGCTACGGAGCATTTCTGAAATGATTTCTCAATCATTCTCAGAGCTGGATGAAGTTAGTTCCAAACATCAAGAGACATCAGTCTCTGAACATGCTCCTCTGTCGGATTCTTCCTCATCAAGGCTCTGAAATATGACTAAAGCCTCCAAAACATTTGTTTTCTTTCTACATGCCATTTTTGTTTCTATTCGGTTTAAATTGAAGCTATAACCAAGTTTTAGCTTCACAGAGCACAAAAAAGAAACAGACAATAGAGCAAGAAAAAGAGCAGGAAAATGTAGCAAATAGTGAAATATGAAAACCCCTATAAAAAGCATAAAATTAAAAATGAAAGCAGAGTCAATGACCATTCGAGGTAGTAATACTCTGATCTCTATTGTGTTTTGAAACTTTCATGATCAAACAGTGTTCGAATATACACGCATTTATGAAAAGTCAGGGTCCTATTGTTACATAGATTTTTTTAAAAACCAATTTATGATGAGGCAAATTTTGAACATTTAAAAATGGCTGCCTTGGTAGTTCCAGTTTAAAGGATCAAATACAATGTTCTGTATTGCATTTGATTTGATTGTAATGCTTTGGCATTGATACATGCACCACAGAGAAATGAAGAGCCTAAGTAAGAGATAGAGAAGGCTGTCATCATATTTCAAATGAATAAAAGCTGCAAAGTGGATACTGGAATGGATTCAGAGTATTGTCTCTAGAACATTAAATACATATCAGCATGTAGGCGAGGAGTTGTTCTCCCATAAGAAATGTCTTCATTGTGTCCATTGATATTTTTTTCATTTCTTATAAGTTTTAAGACTACATTAAGCTATAAAAATGATGCAGAGTACTGACAAAAGGCTTCAGTCTGTATCAGCATAAGTCTTTATAGCATAAATGAGCCTTTACGGTTCCCATAAATTGGTTTGTGTAGTCAGAATCTTGAACATACAGAATGTCATAGTGAGAGAAGAAACCTCTAAGTGACCTACGCTAAAAGCAGATTTACTGGATATAAACACTGAAGAAATATAAGTTATCCAGTGTGTATTGTATTGGACCTTGGGAAAAAAATGGGAAAAACAAGAAGTTTATGCAATAATTTAAAGTGGTTCCAAAACAACAAAAGCCTGTCTGTGAGAGTATCGATCTCTTATCTTACTGATGAGCCAACTATCAATGAAGGTAAATGATCAGAGATAAAAACAGCACTGGAATATGTCACATATAAACAATATAGGCTCTGTGATGCATGGGTAGCATGTCTAAGTTGTCTCCCTGCCTCTTGCATGCAAGTGAAAGAAGCGGCTCAGAAAATGAATAGCTGAAAAACAATATATCTTTAATGTTAAAACATGCACCAAAGCAGAATATATGATTTTATTGATGAAGCAATATGAAAAAAATCATGACAATCAGAGAAAAATATATTTCTTAATCACATAAATCCCCCAGGCGATAAAAACATTGAAGAGACGCTGATCACATTAGATTACAGCTGATGCAAACCAGAATAAATCCATCCATGTAGCATTATGTTTGGTGTATTCTGACAGCTGCCTGCAACTCAGGTCAGCCAATCAGAAGTTTTCTTCTTTGAAACAAATGCTATTCTGAGTCTTCCAATTTAGTGAAATTTCCCTCCCAGCACTGACGTGTGCCTAAGGCCTTGCTTGGAGCTTGCTGTAACTATAGTAGGCTGTTTCCACTGCAGTGAAAGATGCAGAGGGCATTGCAGCGCCACCTTGATTTCAGCATACAATTACTGACTAGCAAGAAGTCACACCTGTGATTTTCTTTACATGATTTGAAATGTCTGGGGATTAAACAGATCTGACACTACATTACAAATCTGAGGAAGAAAAGGATGCCGCGAATAAAGAAGTTAAGTCTGCCGATGAATGACTTCTGCTGGAGCAGGTGCTGGATGCCAAGTAGGGTCAGTGCTGCCAAAGATGACCTGACAGACAGAGGAACTGTCCATTGAGGGAATGCAGAAATAAAAGCTTCAGCCGGGTTCACTGAAGCATCCGACACTCTAGAACAGGGTCTCTGGGTCTCTGAGGCAGGAGCTGCCTTACTGTCACTCGCTGTGTGGACACACAGTTGCCAAAAATGCACAAAGACAAATGCATAGGAAGAAAATATAATACAAATATAACACACACACACACACAGAGAGAGAGAGACAGCCTTAAGGCCAGCAATGTGCAATGTTGTTTAGATCTGATTAAACCCCTGGTTGACTTTTTGAGTGATGGATTTTTAACAAATATCTGAGGATTAACTGTATTGAAACTTACTTTTTTCAAGCAGGCAGCTTCTCATGTTTACATGGGCAAACGAGACCTCACACATTTATTTATTTGAAATTATATTAATAAGTCTTAGTTTAAAAAAAGAATCTATTTTAAACTTCCCTGCACCTGAAAGAAAAACACTGAAAATAGTAATTAAAAAACTTCCTTTTATCTTCATTGACTGCAGTAGCTGTGTTTGCATAGTGACTTTCAGGGTGTCCTACCTTTACTTGGCCTGTAATTTTGTTTTCTGACATTTTTTACATCCTGCATCAAAGTGGTGATGTATTGTAATTGTCAGCGTTTGTTAGTTCCTTCGTCCGTTTGTCCATCCGTCTGTCCGTTAGTGAACCAAATATTGTCGCTACCGTGACCGACAGAAAGGCATAGGGGACAAAAATGAGATGATGATCTTGACCTTGAGAAAACTACGTCAAGGTCAAATTTGAACTTTTGTACACTCGGGAACTGGTTAAGATAAAAGACGAGGGAGAAGGCCAGTGTGAGTAAGCTACTGCTTTGATCTATGAAAGTAAGTCAGAGCACTAACTTTGATCTTTGACCTATGCAAGTAGGTCAGAGTAAAATTTTGAATTGAAGGGTGTCGCGGGATGTTGCAGTATGTGACTGCCTTGGTTCTTGTTAGTTTTATGACTCACTTTTTGAAATTTTCGATTGTCAGAATTTTCATTTGTTCTGGTATGTTTTCTTTCATCTTTTAGCTATTTACATTCTTTGTTGTTTTTGTTGTTTAAGTTCATTTTGTCATTACTTGAGCTGTCATCAGGCAATTCACTTAGCTAATGTTAACTAATGCTTCAAATTAAATTATTTCTTGAAAGTATCAAAATATAGACGTGTCTCCCGAATTGAATACAGAACTAAACTAATCAAATGCATGACTTCTGAGAATGATGTCAGACTTCTAATATTCATTGTTATGATCCTTTTAAGTGTGCAGCAAGTGAAGACTACGCAAGGCTTATTGTCAAAATTTGAGATTAATCTATCCAGTTCTAATATCAGTGTGAAGATTGTAAATGTATAGTTGGAACTGTGAGATCACAAGCAAAATTCTGAGAATAAAATATAAATTTCACCAATGTCAAAAGTGTGTTTGAACAAGACACAGTTTGTGAAAAATGTGTCTTTTCAGAATGCTGTAGAGCCTTTGTTTGTAACAAGCAAAAGGCAAATGTATTGTGGACCATTCATGTAGCATGTAACAAAGAGTGACTAGGTATTGTTCTGCAACTGTTTTACACTCCATCAATATAGAAATTGAAATCTTAAAAAATGTTTGTGAAAAACCATAGAAACTAAAGTGCACCATTACAGTCTGCAATTTCCCCCTCTCTTCTATCCCTTCACCTTTATCCTGTAAGTCCCCCCACAGCTCTTTTGGGTAACATGTAACTGCTTCCTCAGCCAAAAGACAGGGTTGTGATTAAAGTGGGAATTTGTGAGATAAAAGTTAACAGCTTCCTCCTTTAATCTTTTCCTTCCATTTTTGAACATTTTACCTCCTTACAGGCCCCATTCACACGGTGCCAGATTTTTTTGAGAACGCAACTTTTTTCATCCTGCATAGAAAAAAATTTGGGTCCACACAACAGCGTTTTCAAAAAAGTCTCCGTTAATACGTATCTGCATAAGTGTGTTGATCAAATGTTTATAAGCAGAACAGCTCCGAGAACGACAGAAGAGAGGACCGGGACGTGGGGAAATTCACGCTGTTCCTCCATCACAGAGTTCTCCCACCAGTGGACAGCGCATCCGGGTCTGACCCAGAACTGGCGTCGGCGTCTTTGGCGAGGAACATGAATGAATGATTGCATAAATAAATATATAAATTTTATGACTCCTAAGGTAAGAAACAGACAAACAAATATTAAAGTGTCAAGCATGTTTATCAACGCGTCTACAACGCGGAGCTATTACTGTATACATCAGAAAAAAGCTGGTTATGACTCCGTCCATTCTGTGTATACATGTATACATGGGTCACATGCATGACGTCACAGCGGTTTCGTCGCAGGGTGACGCCCCCTGGATAGAAAAAGTTTCTGTTACAGTGTCCATACTACAACACATACCCAGCGTTTTAAAAAAATTCACTTTGGCCAATGTTTCCAAAAAGTTGTGTTTTGTCTTGGATATCTGCGTTGTTGTGTGGACGGAAGGCGTAACCGCAACAAAGAACGTTTTCAAAAAGATTCAGCACTGTGTGGACGGGGCCTCAGGCACACAAACTCCCTTGCTGCACCTCAGGACTAATGGTGCCTTTATCAACTTCATCCTGATGTGCAATTTGTGCAATGGACAACTTCAAATATTCTGAGCTCTTGATAGAATTCCCAAATTTGTTTATTTCCTCATGTCTTTCTGTTCCTTTTTGCTGTTCATTCTCCTATTTTCCTGTGTTCCCATATGCTTCTTCTTGAAGCTCCTAATGTCATAGCGTTTTATGTAATTATGAGAAGACCCTTGGCAATCTCTCTTTCATTTACCTCTCCCCATACATCAATTTGAAGCTAACTTTTTGTTTTTCAAGAGTTAGGGTTAGAGACAGTTAAAGAAACAGCTTCAGTTACTTTATAAGTTGAAACGTATTTATTTTTAAAACAAATCTGTTTTGCCAAGCTAGGGACAGGTGCCAGCAAGAAGGAGACACCGAAATGTCATTTCTTTTCTTTCTTCCCTGCTCAGCGTCACACAATATCACTATAATACAATGAGAGGCTTTATTAAGTTGAGCTTCCTCTGTGACTCCCTGTGAGCTCTTGCAAGTGATGGATGATCACCATTGGCTGAGAAAAAAACAAATCAAAGTTGGTATTAGCACTCCATTTAAATATTCTGAGCTGTAAGACGCTGCATGAGCAATTTAAGAAACTATAATTACTTGCAGGGGAAGAAAAAATACTTGGATTTTGGCTTTCTGCATGTGTGTTTTGAAGAAAATGTAAGTAAACAATTCTGATTCATCAAACTGTGTTGTCTTCAAAATTCTATTATTCACCCACTCAGATGCTCAGTTCTCCCCCTGAAGAAAATATATGTGTAAAAAAAACTGTCATCAGTCAAAAGGTTGTCGAGCAGGGGACCACAGCACTACTAAAGTAAAGACTTCTCAAAATAAATATTACAATTCTGCCTTAAAATTAAACTCATGTACAACATCTGTTCTGTTACACCTGAAAAGTCAGCAGCCTTTGGTTGCAGAGCATGTTGAAAATGGAACAGTCTTCTTCCAACAAACAATCATGTCAGCATCAGCAGTGTTGTGTGATGTGACTGCAGGGGCAATAACTTTGCGCTATGATGGGAACGGACACAAAGGGCCCGTTTCAAAAAGCCAGGGTTTCCTGTTTCACAAAGGGAGGTAACTTAACCCAGAGTCAGAGGAGTAAACCTAGCCTGTGTAACGAGGCGAGGTAAACTGAACTTCTAGGTTTGTTACCACAGTAACAGACTCTGAAGCAAGCCTGGTCGGGAGGAGGGGCCCTGTCATGAAGCAAGTTCAGTGGAAACCCAGGGTAAGTTAACCCTGAAATCAGGGAACACCAGGGTTTGCAGTTTCACAAAGGGAGGTAACTTAACCCAGGGTTAGAGCTGTAACCCTGACCTGCTTCACGGACTACGTTTAGACTTACGAATCAACTTGAGCAGCAGTTTCAAGTCATCTCTCTCTTCTTTAGACAAAAAAGAAGATGCTTTTCTGTCTGTAAAGCATATGTCCTCAAAGTCTTCATACACGTAGATTACAATCTGTACTTCAACTGCGTAAAGTAACGTGGAGCGTGTCTCATCTGTCGTCATGGTGAATCGTTGAATCTGGGCTCCATTGATAATGGCTTTTTAAAGTGGATTCGCGTCTGTTAAACTGTGGGTCAACTTACCCTGTGCTACAAAAACTAACCTCGAGGAGCGTTTGTGAAACCGAAAACCCTGGGTTTTGAAGTTCAGGGTAAAGCAACCCAGAACCACAGGTTGTACTCAGGGTTTGTTAGCCCTGCTTTGTGACATGGGGCCCGTTCACAAAGCAGGTTTAGTGGAAACCCAGGGTAAGTTAACCGTGAAATCAGGGAAAACCAGGGCTTTCATTTTCACAAAGGGAGGTAACTTAACCCAGGGTTAGAGCAGTAACCCTGACCTGTTTCATGAAGCGAGGTAAACTGAACCTCTGGGTTTGTTACCGCAGTAACAGACTCTCTGAACATAACCTGGTTGGGAGCAGTTTGTATTCCACAAAACCAGGGTTTTCTCTGACTCTGCCCCCTCGCGCAGCTTCATTTACTGGTCCTGTCGTACGGAGAGTTTGACCGAAGTAAGGTTTTATAAATAACTCCGTATTTCAGAGGTGAACATGGTATGTCTATTGGACGAGGAGCCACTTGATGGAGTTTCCGCATTAATTCACAGAGATTTTTTTTTGTATCGCGTTCAGATGTCCAGTCATATCCAGACAGTTCTCTTTATGATCGGTAACGATTCACGTCCCGATCCATCACACACATCCACGACCTGATCCATCCTCACATCTGTGCAAAGGACTACGTTTAAACTTACGCATCAACTTTAGCAGCATCTCTCTCTTCTTCGCAGCTGCACCGCTGTTCTTCAGAAAATGTCCTCAAAGTCTTTATATTCATAAATTAAAATCTGTACTCCGACTGACGTAAAGCGCTGCGGTGCGCGTCTCGTCCGTCGTCATGGTGAATCGTCGAATTGGGGCTCCATTGATGATGTTTTTTTTTCGAGTTGTCGCATCTGTTAAATTGCAGGTCAACTTACTCTGGGTTAGAAAAACTAACCCTGAAATGCGTTTGTGAAACCGAAATCCCTGGTTTTTCCAAGTTCAGGCTAAAGCAACCCAGAACCACAAGTTTACCTCAGGGTATGTTAATCCTGCCTTTGTGAAACGGGCCCTAAGTCTATTAAAGCAGGAAGAGGATTGTTTTACTGAAGTACTTAAGAATTGATATCATAGCTAATCTAAAGATTAATTTGCTGTCATAATTGTTTAAATGCAATGAAAAATAAGAGTAATATGTTTTAGAATGTTAAGAATGTTATGACAATGAGTGATTACTGATTACTGATCATCCATTTCTTGTCAATGACATTATTGCAATTATCTCATCTATTGTCGCTTGTCTATTGTAAGGCCTCAGATCTACTGGAGTCTATCTCAGCTGGCTATGGGTTGGGTAAACCCCAAATGAGATGCCAGCTCACCCCTGGGCCATCTTAAACATGAGATGGAAAATCTCTGGATGTCTTTAATCCACTTTGGCAATAAAGCTTGTTAAAAATGTCCTGTTGATTGTTGATAAATGACCTGGTTTGCTCCATGAGGCAACCCAAAACCCTGCTGCTTACAAAGTGAAAAACAGACCAGCAGACAGCAAACCGACCAGTAGCATATTTCACAATTCATAAACCTAAAGGATCACACCTACAAAGTTGGCTGATTTTGAATATAGGGAGTTTTCACGTTCTCATTTTTGGGATCAGTAGCATGATGAGCATATGGTGTTAATACACTAAATCATTTGTTCAGTTTCAAAACATAATGAAGACTTCACTGTGTCATGCTTTTTAATCTTCAACTTATGGGTGACATACTAAATTCAATAAAGGATCTCAGTCTTCTTCATAATGTAGCCGCAAGAGGTCACTAGCCAGTGTCTTATTGTGCCAGTCCCAAGCCCGGATAAATACAGGTTCGTGTCATGAAGGCCATCCGATGTAAAACATTTGCCAAATCAATATGCAAATCGAATCTATGACTTCCATACCGGATCGGTCGAGGCCCGGGTTAAAAACGACCACCATCAGTGCTGTTCACCTACAGGGTACCAGTGGAAAATGGACTACTGTTGGTCGAAGAAGGAGAGGAGGAAAGTGTGTCCGTAGGAAGACCGAAGAGAAACACCAAGAGTATAGGACTGAGAGTAGGGACATTGGTTGACATGATGCAGGAAGGTAGACATACTGTGTGTCCAGGAGACCAGGTGGAAAGGTAGCAAGGTCAGAAGTTTAGGAGCAGGGCTCAAGTTGTTCTATCATGGTGTCGATAGGAAGATATATGGAGTAGGAGTTATCTTGAAGGAAGAGTTTGTTAGGAATGTCCTGGAGGTAAAAAGAGTGTCAGATAGAGTGATGAGTCTGAAGATAGAAATTAAAGGCGTGATGTTCAATGTTGTTAGTCGGTAAGCTCCACAGGTAGGATATGAGCTGGAATAAAAGGAGAAATTCTGGTTGGACTTTGATGAAGTAATGCAGAACATACCTAGAAGTGAGAGAGTTGTCATTGGTGCAGACTTCAATGGACATGCTGGCAGTCCGTCCTGATGATATACCTGTGGAGGTATGGAAGTGTCCAGGAGAGGTGGCAGTAGAGTTTCTCACTGGGTTGTTCAACAGGATCTTAGACAGTGGGAAGATGCCTGAGGATTGGAGGAGAAGAGTGGTGGTGCCCATTTTTAAGAAAAAGGGAGATGTGCAGAGTCGTGGCAGCTACAGAGGAATAAAGCTGATAAGCCATACAATGAAGTTGTGGGAAAGAGTAGTTGAAGCTAGACCAAGGGCAGAAGTGAGCATTTGTGAGCAGCAGTATGGTTTCATCCCAAAGAAGAGTACTACAAATGCAGTATTTGCTTTGCGGATATTGATAGAGAAGTACAGAGAAGGGCAGAGGGAGCTGCATTGTGTTTTTGTAGATCTGCAGAAAGCTTATGGCAGGGTGCTCAGAGAGGAACTGTGGTATTATATGAGGAATTCTGGAGTGGCAGAGAAGTTTGTTAGAGTGGTGCATGACATGTACAGTATGAGGACTGTAAGACAGTGGTGAGGTGTGCTGTAGGTATGACAGAGGAGTTCAAGGTGAAGATGGGACTGCATCAGGGATCAGCTCTGAGCCCCTGACAGAAGAGGTTAAACAGGAATCTCCATGAAGTAAAATGTTTGCAGATGACATTGTGATCTGTAGTGAGAGCAGGGAACTGGTGGAGGAGAAGCTAGAGAGGTGGAGGTTTGTCCTGGAAAGGAGAGGAATGAAGGTTAGCCGTAATAAGACAGAGTACATTTGTGTGACTGAGAGGGACCAAAGTGGAATAGTGAGGTTACAGGGAGAAGAGATGAAGAAAGGGGAGGATTTTAAGTACTTAGGGTCAACCGTCCAGAGCAATGGGGAGTGTGTAATGGAACGGGCGGAGAAAAGTGTCAAGTGTGATGTGTGATAGAAGAGTTTGAGCTAAAATGAGACGAAAGGTGTACAAAACTGTGGTGAGACCAGCGATGTTGTTTGGTACAGAGACAGTGTCACTGGGGAAAAGACAGGAGACAGAGCTGAAGGTAGCAGAGATGAAGATGCTGAGGTTCTCTTTGGGAGTGACCAGGAAAGATAGGATCAGGAATGAGTACATCAGAGGGACAGCACATGTTAGAGGTTTTGCAGATAAAGTCAGAGAGGCCAGATTGAGATGGTTTGAACATGTTCAGAGGAGAGATAGTGAAAATATTGGTAGAAGGATGCTGAGTTTTGAACTGCCAGGCAGGAGGCCTAGAGGAAGACCAAAGAGGAGGTTTATGGATGTAGTGAAAGATGACATGAAGGTGGTTGGTGTGAGAGAAGAGGATGCTGTAGAATGTGCTGTATAACAAATGATAGAAGTTAGACAAAAATATCCATATCATCATTGCAACATTGGACTTGTCTTTATTCCTTTATTGTGTCAAAAAAAGTGCCAACAGTTACAACACTGCCAATAAGCTATGGTTGACTTTTATTCAATATTAGGTCAATACAGTTTTGAATTAGGTTTTCAGAGGAAGCTGTCATGTATGATATGATGCATGAGGGAATACACAGCACAGAGTCAAATACGGTGATGCCAGTGGAATCATCCTTAGTATTTCGGACACATCCTCTACCAGGTGAACCATCAGGGTTCATCTAATTATTAATTTTAAATGACTCTCCATCCTCTTCTCATAATTCATAAACATGTCCAGATTTTTCAGTTAGGTCTAAAATACTATGTTAAGTCAGATTGTAAAAGCAAATATTTGACTGATTATGTTCTTTCCATTGGCATGTTTTCTTGTGATTTTATTAACTGTTTCAACTAATTTAACATGTTAGAATCAAACTTGGTCTGTTCTATGAAATCACCTGCTAAAATCCAGAAAGGATTTATCATGGCAAAAAAACAACTTTGATGATTTATTGATTGCAGTGCTTTATACAAAGAATTTTTGTTCTTATGAGATTACTTACTTTCTTTCAGGAAAGAAAGACAAAGGAAACACTAATTACCATAACTAAAAAATTACGGCAAATGCAAAGAGTAAGAATTAAGTTTCACATTGATCGCTGAGGTGTAGTGGGCACAATGATAAAAAGCCAGAGTGAGACTGGCTTTTTGTGTGCGTGCGTGTGTGTGTGTGTGTGCGTGTGTGTGTGTGTGTGTGTGTGTGTGTGTGTGTGTGTGTGTGTGTGTTTGTGTGTGTGTGTGTGTGTGTGTGTGTGTGTGTGTGTGTGTGTGTGAACGTCTGATCAGGATGTGTGGGATGCAAAATAACAGAGAGGCATTGTGGTTAACAAGCATAGGCTCTCCTAATCAAGACTGCATTCACTTCTAGCAGCTGCATAAGGTCATTTGTGATTGATTCAAATGAAAGGAAGCATCAAGACAGTTCTTGCATACAGGACTGTGCATGTTTAAATATTCTTTAATGTATAAATTGAATTGGTTTATCTTGTGGAGTGTATGCAGTAGAGTCAACAGATTAGAAGAGCACAACGGACCGTGATTCATCCAATATTTGACAAAAGCTACAGTGTTACAGGTACGTATTTTTCTCAAGAGAGCAGCTACACAGAAAAGCTGCACAAGTGTTAAAGAACATCCTGAAATACAGTATGTGGGCGTTCAGAATCAATAAGTCCTCCAAATTAAAGTATGAAATGGATGGGAACTGCTGCTGTGCTCTTGTTCACTGTTTTTTTCCCCCTTTGTGTTAAGTTCGTCCAAAGCTTAAGTTCACAGCAGTTCTTTGCATCTTTCTAAAGTTTATTAATTTAATTTAGACAGTTTGTAGTTTTAAAGCTGTGTATCTCTTCAGTGCAGAACTTTGTATGCACCACAGAATTTTATAATATTTTTAAAAATAAAACATATATTATGTATCCAAACAGTATTAAAAGTAGGTTCTGATTGCTATCTGTTATCATAGATGGGATGCTTTCACAATATTTTTAGATTTTTTTTTTTTTTTAGATGTGAGACTGGATGTTCTTCTTGTTAAACTTAATATTTGCAAACAAAAGAAGACCCACATTTGATTCTGTGATGAATTTACCTTCTTCCAAGTAAGCCTCTAAAACCTCATGTATAATACAAAAAGCAGCATCTACATGCCATCTATACTGTACCAAACTGAAGGTTATCCCTATTTAAGCCTGACATTACAACGCCACATGATTAACCATTGTGTAATCTTCTCATTCCATATATTCTCTTTGTCCTTTGTCCTGTGGTGAAAGAGACCACTGGACTTTGTCAGCATCTCTTATTGCTGCATGTATGTCCTCTCCTCTTGTGTGTGTTTCATAGTGGTGTTACACTAAGCACAGAGCTCCTGATCTTTGTGAAGGAACCTGACGCACATGCTACAACTCATCAATGGCCACAGATATGCATGGTGCTCTCTAAATAGCTGCATCAAGGTGTTAATATTTCTGATTTTCTGGTTGCTGTTGAAGCTAACATTGGAAGTTTTTCAACACATCTCATCTTTCTGTTTTGCCTCAAACAATGTGTCAACAAAAGTTTTTAAGCACTTATTCACAACTGTCCCATCACTAAAAGATGTTTGATGAGTGTGACGGGTTTTTTTATTACCAGGGAAATTGATGAACAGGTAAAAATTGTTTCAAGGCGAGGCACACTGAGCATCTACCACATTGTACAGAAAACTACCGGTTGTAAAAAAAAAAAAGCCATGTTTGCCACTGAAATAGCACTACAATTGGAGTTTTTTACAAAACCAAACTACGGTAAAACTCTCCGTCCGACAGATCCAAAAAATGAAATGGCATGAGCAGCTGTGAAAGAGGGCGGAGTCAGAGGAAACCCTGGGCTTCTGGAATAAAACCTACTCCCAACCAGGTTAGCTCCAGAGAGTCTGTTACTGCAGTAACAAACTCAGAGATTCAGTTAACTCGCTTTGTGAAACAGGTTAGAGTTACTCCTCTGACTCTGAGTTAAGTTACCTCCTTCTGTGAAACCAGAAACCCTGTTTTCCCTTATTTCAGAGCTAACATACCAAGGTTTTCCACAAAACCTGCTTTGTGAAACAGACCCATCATATAACCTTCTTCTTGTTTGTCGACATATTGATTGTGTTGTCTATGGATGCAAATGGCCTGCTGAAATGCCTTTCTGGTTTCTAGAAAACTTAAGTCTTTTCATCAAGGTATAAACACTAGCTTTTAATCGAAATACCCAACTCCATGTTCATTCATGAAAAAAATGTCTGAGTATCTTACACAAGTACATTTCTAAAGTCAGCTAAGGCTGACGATCAAATCTCTGACCTTCCAATTAGTGAACCCACTCTTGTAGAGAGCTGTACAAACACACACACACACACGCACGCACACACACACGCAGACATGACCCATTCACCAATCAGTACAAAATATCTATCACCAGGGTTTCAAATCAAGCTGTCCCTCATGGACAGGAGATATAGATCATTATTCTATAAAAAGGTCCCCCTGTCCCCCCCTTTGAATCAGAAAATGTTTTCACTTCAGGGTTATGTTGAAATATGTCTTTTTGAGGGTGTTAAAGTTCTTGTGACAACACAGATTCCTTAAATATATATTTTTGGTCTTTCAGAAGATGTTTCACACAACCTTTCAAATTGAAGTAAAGTTTATAGGAATTTTTTTTTCTTTGTACATCTTTTCATTGTCCATATTATGCTTTCTCCCCAGTAGAGTCAAAGATTACATATATAACAGATTTGAAAAGTAAATAAATCGTCTTCTTTTTTTCCTTTCGGCTTTTCCCTTCAGGGATCGCCACAGTGAATCAATTGCCTCCATCTAACCCTGTCTTCTGCATCCTCTTCTCTCACACCAACTACCTTCATGTCCTCTTTCACTACATCCATAAACCTCCTCTTTGGTCTTCCCCTAGGCCTCCTGCCTGGCAGTTCAAAACTCAGCATCCTTCTACCAATATATTCACTATCTCTCCTCTGGACATGTCCAAACCATCTCAGTCATTCCTGATCCTATCCATCCTGGTCACTCCCAGAGAGAACCTCAGTATCTTCATCTCTGCTACCTCCAGCTCTGTCTCCTGTCTTTTCCTCAGTGACACTGTCTCAATCAGTAACATCAAATATTAGACCAGCTTTGTTTTCTTCAATTTCTTATTAATTTATATTTTCTTTTTATCAATTAGTAACTCTTTGTATATCATGTGACTAAAACAGACAGGAAATAAAACCTGGAATGCCAGTTATAAGCAGCACAATGCCACTGCTATTTATGTAAGAACTAAAGCAGTTTTGGCTATTATTGTATCTAGGAAACCATGCACTATGGTCACGAGTTGTTGGTCGTGACCGAAAGAACGAGATCCCGGATACAAGCGGCCAAAATGAGTTTCCTCCGCAGGGTGTCCGGGCTCCCCCTTAGAGATAGGGTGAGAAGTTCGGTCATCCGGGAGGGACTCAGAGTCGAGCCACTGCTCCTCCGCATCGAGAGGAGCCAGATGAGGTGGCTCGGGCATCTGGTCAGGATGCCTCCTGGACGCCTCCCTGGTGAGGTGTTCCGGGGCATGTCCTACCAGGAGGAGGCCCCGGGGACGACCCAGGACACGCTAGAGAGATTATGTCTCCCGGCTGGCCTGGGAACGCCTTGGGATTATCCCGGAGGAGCTGGACGAAGTGGCTAGGGAGAGGGAAGTCTGGGCTTCCCTGCTTAAGCTGCTGCCCCCGCGACCCGACCCCAGATAAGCGGAGGAAGATGGATGGATGGATGGATGGATGGAAACCATGCAAATGAGCTAGCTGCCAGCTCTTTATTTCATTCATTCATTCATTCACTCATTCATTCATTCATTCATTCATTCATTCATTTTCTGACTGTTTTATCTGCTTGCGTGGGTCACAGGGAGCTGGAGCCTATCCCAGCTGTCATTGGGGGTGAGGCGGGGCAAACTCCGGGCATGACGCCAATGCACGCGGTGGCTCTTGATTTCAATTCTTAGATAATATAGGTATACACAATAGAATAAATATTCTTCTCAACTGTTTTTGCAACGTGCATATGCCGATTTACTGTTTTATTTACATAACGTTAAAATGTTTGAATAGATTACCTTCCTTAACAGAACCTAACATAAATGAGCGCACATTCATGTGCATGACAAGAGCAGTATGTTGGCGATAAAACAACTGAAAAATCAAACGTCCACTTAATATCTACTGTACAATATCAAACATAAAAAGGATTAGGAGGATCCCTAATGAGATGATGCAGAAGTCTGACCTGTGTGAACAATGTTTTTATACTTCATTCTCAGCTGCTGACATGTGCGCTTCTCCCCTGGTGGGTTGCACTAAAATAAAATAAATTGATAAACTATTATTCAAGCCGTTTACCTACGTACTTTTATCGTGTTTGCAATGGACTACGTTTAAACTTTCGCACTTACTCGAACAGCGATTTTTTTCCCAGGCCATCTCCCTCTTCTTTGCAGTTGCACCGCTGTTCCTCTTTTCTTCTGAAAATGTCCTCAAAGTCTTCATATGCATTAATTAAAGTCCGTACTTCAACTGCCGTAAATACGCTGGGGAGAACCTAAGTTTGCAGCAGTTAAGTCATGACTGATGCTGATTTGTTAAAAGTGTTTGAAAGGCATGAATAACTTTGGATACTAAAACATAAAATAGGAGACAAATGTGACTCACCTTCAAATGAGGCACTTGTAGAACAGACACAGGGAAAAGCAACATTCGTAGAGGTGGAGACCTGCATTCATTAGCTATTTAATCAAAGAATGTACAAGTATGCATCAAAATAAAAAATCTGCTCAGAACAACCACGATTTTAATGACATTCACCTTTTTCATTACTCAGTTTTCTGAGCTCTCAGCATGGGTAATTGTAGCACCTACAACCTTTTCAATGTAGCATATTGGACTTTAAATGAAGCACTGACATTTGATTTGCTCTCTCTTCATCAGCGTCTGTTGTTCACTAAATGGCTTGATTTCCTCAATGTTAGTCTTTTTTAGTTCTCTTCATCCTGTCTTTCATGAAATCAATGACGGTGTCTGTTTCGCATCTTGATCCACACGCTTCACATCACTGTGATACATACACATTCCCCAGAGTTTTGATCTTTGCCTTGTGATTTTTAATTGAAACACAAAACATGATACAATCACTAATTATGATAATTAATCATTGTAACTTGACCTACTATATATATACATTATGTATGTGTGTATATATATATATATATATAATGTATATAGTAATTCATTTTTTATCAATACACACACTGAGGAACACAGAAAAACACACTTCCAAGCACAAAGGGCATTAGGACTGCCTTAGATGAATCCCTCATCTCTCAGTATGAATTTATAAAGGAGGCATTGCAATTAATAGGGCCTCAAATAGACTCTCATGTTGGCTACATTTACAACGGAACACAGTGTGTATAATACAAAAGCTGGAACTGATCAAATGTGCAGACATTTGGTCCTGCTCTTGGCAATTGGAGCTGTGATTAAATGAGGTGATTTAATCCCAACCTCATTTCACATTGCATTGAAACACACATTGTGTTTTAATGAGTTTTAATCAGGCTTTATGGTGCAGTTGTCATTGTCCCCATGATGGTAGCTTTCAAGCTGTTGAAACTCTGTATGCAGTGCTTTTACTCATCTGTCATAAAAACCCATAACATGTGCTTTCTAACTAACCATTTTGACCTGACTGTAAGTAAACTACTTTTAGAAAGAACTATGAGAATAAAGCAAGGAAACATCTCATTATTACATCTAATGCTCTTGAGTCACTTATCACTAAGTAACAGCACAGGTGCAGACAGCCATTACAAACAGTTGCAGTGTGTTTGGGGATAATGAACATGCCCCCGGAAGACTTTCCTTGGACACTGAATACACCTGCAAAAGCAATTACAAGCAAGGAGCAACAATGCTTAAGATTCAACTGTTCGCAGTGTGATTTCTAATTAAACTGTGTTACAGACGGATTGGATATAAAAAAAAATAAATAAAAATGAAAAGACACAAAACATGACATTGTGCTATTGTGAAAAAAAGCAAACAAAAACAAAAAAAAGACATAGGACAAAAATGAATGAATTCTGGGAATGATCAAATGCAAATTAATTATGACACATGCCACTTTGTGGGTTGTATGATATTATTTGTGTTAGAGTCATTGTTACACCTTTACACCTTTTGATTTCTAAAAAAAATGTGCAAGTCATTCTAAGACTTTGTTACTTGGTCTTTATATTTATGAATATGTTTTTCACAAAGTAAACTGCACAGGTGTACCATGAGCATACCTTGCCCTTTTGGGTCTTGGCCAGAGCGCCACGATGGTGAAGTGGGTCGCCCCTGCTACCTCATAGCATGAAGATTCCGAGTTCAATTCCTTTTTGTGTGGAGTCTCTATGTTCTCCCCGTGTTTCTGGGTTCTCTGGTTTCCACTCACCTCTAAAAATATATAGTTTTGGTAAATTGGTCACTTGTTATTGTTTGCAGTTGTGAGTGGTTGTTTTTGCATTTCTCATGGCCCTGTAATGCACTGGAAACATAAATGTGTCACAGGTGTTGTTGGTTGTCTCATCTTTAAAAAATGCATGGATGGATGGTTGGATGAGCGTGTGATGGATGGACGGATGGATGGATGGATGGATGGATGGATGGATGGATGGATGGATGGATGGATGGATGGATGGGTCTTGGACAGTTTTTTTCAATGGCTGAAAAGTCTGTACTGTACAATATCAGAAATGTACGGTGGATGAGGAGTTGGATTGCAAAGAACAGCACTGGAAATTTTTGATCTCTGTTTTTGGATCTAATTCCCTCCTAATTAGAGGAAAGGCAGTCTCAATTCTGTTTATTTTTATCGGCGGCTTTCAGTACAACAAATACTTAAATTAACATGAATTACTGTTGGAAATTATTTGAGGAGAGATATTTATCAAGTTATTATTCATTCATTCATTCATTCATCTTCCTACCTGCTTCATCTGCTTGTGAGGGTCACAGGGAGCTGGAGCCTATCCCAGCTGCCATGGAGCGTGTGGCGGGGCAAACTCCAGTCGCGATGCCAGTGCACCACGGTTTTACACAGAGACATACAACACTCACACACACACTCACTCTGTTGGGCAATTTGGAACGGCCAGTTAACCTGAAGTGCATATTTTTGGAGGTGGGGGGAAGCCGGAGAACCCGGATAGAACCCACTCAGACACAGGGAGAACATTCAAACTCCGCACAGAGCGGGACTCGAACCCCTACCCGCCTTGTTGTGCGGCGACAGCGCTACCTACTGTGCCACCATCTCGCCCTCATGTAATTATGATTAAGTTAATAATTTATGTCGAACAGTTAATGCAACAGATATTTAGTTAAAAGAAATGAATGAATGCTTGTGTTGAGTTAAAAACAGGTTATTTCATGATGTTTATGTTGTTAAAAAAATACATTACCCACAATGCCTAGAGAAGGTTGCTTTTAGCACTTAATGAGTAGATAAGTTATGATGTACCACTCAAGATCACAGTTCGCATTTATTTAACCCTTTTCGTTCTGTAAACTGTTAAAAGTTTAGTCAAGTTCCATCTCATCATTTTTTGAAGTCAAGTTTTGGAATAACTGCTACAATTACAAGCTGTCCAGAAAAAGCTTTCAAAGTAATGTGTTAATTGCTTGGTTGCTTCCCATCCTTTACCTGAATACACAAAATGCATTATCAACTGTTTATTCATTTATATACTGTTTCCCTATCATGTAAAAAAACATAAAATAGTGTTTTACAAATAATGATTTAGTTTTGGTAAGCAACATCAAAAATTGTAAAAACCAATGGCTTTGACTTTGTAGGGCAGCTTTTTACCCTTTCTGTGCAAAACCGCAATGAAAATCTATGAATGATGTTTGTGAGTGCATGTGCAGCGACACGGGTGACCTCCTTGGCCAGGGGTGTGCAGACAGCTGTGAAGAGCAGCAGGTGAATACGAGTCTTAATGGGCTGAACAAGCATGAGAGCGGGTGGCTGCTGTCCGTCAATCAGAGTTGAGATGTGAGAGCAATATAAAACCGATTAGATGCCAACAGTGAAGGAATATTTTTGACAAAAAGATGGAGGGATGAAGGTATGAGTGGTACAGGTGCAATAAAGAAAACCTTTGATTTCCTAAATAGCACTGAACAATTTTGAAAAACATAACTGAAATAAAATTTGTTATGTCCTGTGATAACACTCCCAGATTGAGACTAAATTTAAAAGTATTTCAATGAGTGCAGCACTCAGTCATCCTGCTGTATTCATCAGTGTCAAAGTCTCTCTTGATATATCTGTCATCATAGCTCTTAGTGTAGATGGAAGCCATCAATACAGATATGGTGTTTCTCATGATCCTTTTTGCAAACATGGTTGTTATTTTAACTCCCTCCATCTTTCACAAAATGTATTTTGTGGTTGTTTTACATTTGAAATTGTACAAATATGAACTGATTTTTTTAATTCATTGGTAACATTCACTGTAATTTGAACTATAGAAGGTTCCATCAGAAGAATTATTGTGAAATAAATTATTAAAAAATGCAACTCATCCTCATTCATTCACCTTTTTAATGAAATTATGAACTTTGCTATATAATTATGCTGAGCTACAGAGAACCAAGAAACAAACTAAAGTGTCTCCACAATTTTTTCAAATTGGTATATGATGGCCCACTTGCCCTGATGTTCCAGAAGCTGCCTGTCGGATGGAGATTGCACTTCTGGTGCCTGGGTTGTGGGGAACAAAATACAGGGTGGGTGTCCATCATCTTTATGCTCACTTCATGCATCTCCCCACCTATATATTTAAATAAGCTCACTTGAAAGCATCACACTGTCACGCTTTAAATCCACCCACTATCTGCTCAACCAATCTGCCAGAAGGAATCAAGTGAACAATATGGCGTAAGGCAACGGGCAGTGAGTTACGCCTTACGTCCACACAATAACACAGATATCCGGGACGAAAACGCTGACCAAAGTGAAATTTTTTAACAACGCCGGGTATACGTTGTCATGTGGATGTTGTAACCAAAACCTTTTCTATCCTGGGGGCGTCTCCCTGCGACAAAAATCAGAAAATCATTGTGAGGTCATGCATGTGACCCGTGTCCACATGTACATACAGAATGGATGGACTTAAAATCGGCTATTTTCTGACGTATAACAGCTCCACGTCGAAGACGCGTTGATAAACATGCTTGGCAGTTGGATATTTGTTCGTCTGTTTGTACTGCCATCATTAAAATATACATGTTTTGCATACTTCCTTATTTTGCTGACATTTTTAATCACAGGCTTTTTGCAAAATGCCACACATTTCAAACTCATGTATAATATTATTGTTTTATCGTGCAATTTCCACGGGTTCCCGCTAGTTGAGGTACAATTGGATAATTGACACCTCTATAGTTGCAGGTTAGTAACACCAAACATCATTGCAAACTTCCTTAAGACAATCAGCTATATTATTCTCACCTCCCAGCCACCTGTCTGGACAGCAGCTGAAGGATGGTGAGTGGGACAGAACCTCGCATTTCAGAGCCTCCTGTGATCCTTCAGTGATTTCAATGCCCGTTGGGTCTGTCTTGACATCCAGCTCCTCAATAGCCAGCTGAAGGAGGTTGACAAAACTCACGCCACACCCACCCACCCAATACATGGTTTTGCCTTTCTGGGTGTGAGTGGGTGATTATGTGAGGTCCAGTGAAACCACTGGCTTTGCTGGATGTTCCTGCAGCTGCTTCGTCATTTTGATCTCCTGAGTTCCCTATTCAGCAGAAATTGAATCTTAAAATAACAACCACAAATCCTAAAGAATTTTAGCTGCTGTAAAAAAACAATAAATTAGAAGAAGTGTTTTAGAATTTCAAAAGCAAAACACATACTTCCAAGTGACTTTATGAATCGTACTATGGTGATGCTAGAACCTACTTTAACCTGCCACTGATTAGCCCAGTGTGATGATAGTTTTCCTTATTTAGCCCTGCGCAAAAAATAAATAAATAAATAAAAACAATAATGTTCATCATACCAAGAATGTCAGGAACATGTAGTCATCTTCAATAAAAGCATACACTCCCCACAGCCAACCATTATGCAATAGTTCATTGCAAGCCATGCAAATGTTTCCCCAGTATCTGGCTAACAGTGACATCCAACATCGATAGCATAACATCTTCTGACTCATTTGGCAGAGATAACTTTAAGGTGCTCACAGTTATGGAGTGGTTAACTCTGGGCGGAAGCTTACTTATCTAGATGTTGTCAACTGAAGACAAAGGTAAGATTTTAGATGGGTTTACTCTAAGCTAACTTATATAAGCCATGGATTTTAGATCAGATCCAAACAAAAAGAGGAAAACCCTGACAAATTACTATCTATCCACAGTGTTCCAATGAACTGCTCAATAAACTGCTCGTTCTTTCTTTCTTTCTTTCTGTACAAACAATGTGTAAAAGTAATCAACAAGAAAAGCCTGTGTGACAGAGCACCCACTACCTGGGCCAACAGGATGACGGGAAACGGAGCTGACCCACAGTGGAGACTTCTATACAAACCTCCCCTCAGGAAAAAAACAGCCGACCTCCAGTGGAGAATTTTACATGGTGCCATCAGTTCCGATGCTTTTATCTCAGTTTTTAACCCTGCTGTGTCCAGCCAGTGTCCCTTCTGTCCCCTTCGTGAGACAGTCTTTCATGCTTTTAGTGAGTGTGAGAGACTTGCAGTGCTCTTCACTCTTCTAACGGATGTTTTTAATCTGTTCAGTGAAAATTTTAGTATCAGGAAATTCATCTACGGTGCTGGGTACAATAAATCGAATCAAAGAAAGTGGCAGCTTTTAAATTTTATCTCTGGAGAGGCAAAACTCGCAATTTATGTGACCAGGAAGAGGAGAATTGAAAACAATACTGTTCAAGAAGCAGCTACTGTTTTTTGCTGTAACATCAGGTGTCACTTAAAATTAGAATTTGTTTTTTATAAAATGACAAAAGACCTAAATAACTTTAGGAATATTTGGTGTCACAAATATGTCCTATGCACTTTAGTTGATGATCAACTCACTTTTGCAAACTTTCTGATATAATGCACTAATTTTTAAATTGCATTTCCTTTTATTTATTGGTTTTTAGTGTTTTTAAAGCACTTTAGTACTTTCATCCCATGAAAAATTGTAAAATGTTTGAATGTGATTGAAGTGTTTTTGCAAAAAAATCTTCTTTTTCTTCTGAAGCACTTTAGTGCTTTCATCTAATGTAAAATTGTAAAATGTTTGAATGTGATTAGTGTTTTGCAAAAAAAAAAAAAAAAACCTTCTTCCACAACGTAGCTAGATAAGAATAAAGGTCTGCAAAGAGAATGTTCTTAGTGTGGATGACAAAAGATCTGGTTAGATGTTAATATGCAACAGTGTGACAGTGATAACGACTCTACATCAACTTGCAGTTCAGAGCTTCAGATCAGATGATGAAGTGTGATATTGACATCAAAGCTTATAAATTACACCTGACTCCACAGTAGAAATGTTGCAGAATTGAGAATGAAGAGCGGCAAACTTCCACAGCCTCTTACTAATTACTGGCCCTTTCCTTTTACATTGTGAGCAATGGTAGCATTTACTGTTGCTTTGCTGTATCAATCTGTTGTTCAGCCACTTCAGGACAGACTTTGATTATCTAACCTGATTTCCATCAGGATGAGTGGGATAACTTCTGTGAGCCCTCATGTGACATCATCAAACAAAATGTTGTTAATGCTTTGCTTCAAGTAGCCTTTAAAGACAAGGCATCACCATCAGCTGTTAAATTCTAATTAGCAAGCATGATGGTGAGGATACAGGTGTACAAAACTGTGGTGAGACCAGCGATGTTGTTCGGTCTAGAGACAGTGTCACTGAGGAAAAGACAGGAGGCAGAGCTGGAGGTAGCAGAGATGAAGATGCTGAGGTTCTCTTTGGGAGTGACCAGGAAGGATAGGATCAGGAATGAGTACATCAGAGGGACAGCACATGTTAGAGGTTTTGGAGATAAAGTCAGAGAGGCCAGACTGAGATGGTTTGGACATTTCCAGAGGAGAGATAGTGAATATATTGGTAGAAGGATGCTGAGTTTTGAACTGCCAGGCAGGAGGCCTAGAGGAAGACCAAAGAGGAGGTTTATGGATGTAGTGAAAGAGGACATGAAGGTCGTTGGTGTGAGAGAAGAGGATGCAAAGGACAGGGTTAGATGGAGGCAATTGATTCGCTGTGGCAACCCCTGAAGGGAAAAGCCGAAAGGAAAAGAAGAAGGAGAAGAAGAGATGGTGAGGATACAGTACGTGTGACTTCTAAGTCAGACATATTTCATCTGTTCCATCAATGATCTTAACCAACAAGTTAAATTCTGTTATTTGTGCTATTTGGAATCTATCTGTCTGTCTGTCTGTTGGTCTGTCTCTCTGTCTATCTGTCTGTCCTCCCTTCCGCCTGCCATCCACCCATCAATCCATAGGCCTATGAGTAAATATTGACAAATAAAATCTATTGAGGGAAATTTTGCCTTTTAGTGCTGATTACGACTTCCCTTACGATGTCTCCCATTATATCTCCTGATCTCTTATTAGATCTTTCCCTGTTAACCTGCTGTTTAATTCACATCCCCAAATGGACTGCTGTCCCGATGAACTATGGAGATTAGATAAAGTTTTCTTTCAGGTAGATTATTTATTTATAAGTGTGTGTGTGTGTGTGTGTGTGTGTGTGTGTGTGTGTGTGTGTGTGTGTCTAGTAGTTGACCCTGTGCTTTACCCTGTGTCAATACATACCAGCAACTTAGGAATCAAACAAATCCAATGATACTTGATGAACTGCAGATTAACACCCAGAACCAACTGTTTCTCCAGATATTAGACTGATGAAATCAAAACACACAAAAACACACAAAAAGGATATGTAACTTTGACTGTATATTTATTTGGCAAAGTCATATATATATATATATATATATATATATATATATATATATATATATATATATATATATATATATATATATATATATATATATATATATATAGGGGCCCCCCTCTGGAGCCAGGCCTGGAGGTGGGGCTCGAAGGCGAGCGCCTGGTGGCCGGGCCAGCACCCATGGGGCCCGGTCGGGCGCAGCCCGAAAGGACAACGTGGGTCCCCCTTCCCATGGGCTCACCACCTGTGAGAGGGGCCATAGGGGTCGGGTGCACTGTGAGCTGGGCGGTGGCCGAAGGAGGGGACCTTGGCGATCCGATCCCCGGCTACAGAAGCTGGCTCTTGGGACGTGGAATGTCACCTCTCTGGCAGGGAAGGAGCCTGAGCTGGTGTGTGAGGTCGAGAAGTTCCGACTAGATATAGTCAGGCTCACCTCCACACACAGCTTGGGCTCTGGTACCAATCCTCTCGAGAAGGGTTGGACTCTCTTCCACTCTGGAGTTGCTCATGGTGAGAGACGCCGAGCAGGTGTGGGTATACTTATAGCCCCCCGGCTTGGCGCCTGTACATTGGGGTTCACCCCGGTGGACGAGAGGGAAGCCTCCCTCTGCCTTCGGGTGGGGGGACGGGTCCTGACTGTTGTTTGTGCTTATGCACCAAACAGCAGTTCAGAGTACCCACCCTTTTTGGAGTCCTTGGTGGGGGTGCTGGAGAGCGCTCCCACTGGGGACTCCATCGTTCTGCTGGGGGACTTCAATGCTCATGTGGGCAATGACAGTGAGACCTGGAAGGGCGTGATTGGGAAGAACGCCCCCCCCCGATCAGAACCCGAATGGTGTTCAGTTATTGGACTTCTGTGCTCGTCACGGACTGTCCATGATGAACACCATGTTCAGACATAAGGGTGTCCATATGTGCACTTGGCACCAGGACTCCCTAGGCCGCAGTTCAATGATTGACTTTGTGATCGTGTCATCGGACTTGCGGCCGCATGTCTTGGACACTCGGGCGAAGAGAGGGGCGGAGCTTTCAACCGATCACCACCTGGTGGTGTGTTGGCTCCGATGGTGGGGGAAGATGCCGGTCCGACCTGGTAGACCCAAACGTATTGTGAGGGTCTGCTGGGAACGCCTGGCGGAATCTCCTGTCAGAAGGAGTTTCAACTCCCACCACCGGCAGAACTTCACCCACGTTCCGGGGGAGGTGGGGGACATTGAGTCTGAGTGGACCATGTTCCGCGCCTCCATTGTCCAAGCGGCCGACCACAGCTGTGGCCGTAAGGTGGTCGGTGCCTGTCGTGGCGGCAACCCCAGAACCCACTGGTGGACATCGGTGTTAAGGGATGCCGTCAAGCTGAAGAAGGAGTCATATCGGGCCTTTTTGGCCTGTGGAACTCCTGAGGCAGCTGATAGGTACCGGCTGGCCAAGCGGAATGCAGCTTTGGTGGTTGCTGAGGGAAAAACTCAGGCGTGGGAGGTGTTCGGTGAGGCCTTGGAGGACGACTTCCAGACGGCTTCGAGGAGATTCTGGTCCACCATCAGACGTCTCAGGAGGGGAAAGCAGTGCAGCATCAACCCTGTGTATAGTGGGGATGGGGCGCTGCTGACCTCAACTTGGGACGTTGTGACTCGGTGGGGAGAATACTTCGAAGACCTCCTCAATTCCGGCGACACGCACATATGCTTTTCTGTTCAGATAGTATTAAAGTGGAATAAATGCCAAGTTCAATATCTATATTAATGGGGTAGACCTATCCAAATCTACACAATTCTTAAGAATATTTTCAGGAATAAAATGAGCATATACTTTTTACATAAATACAGATGTTCAATATTTCAATACTCTCCAATGGATGAAGGTACCATAAAAGAAAGCGTCAGTAATGGAGGCTGGAAGGAACCACTCAAGAGGCCTTCTGTGTCTGCTAACACCCACTGTAAACTCCCCACTGTCACCCCCCTCTCACTTCTTCTGTACAAACACTGCAGGCATTGCCTGCCAGCTGTTTTAATGAGACCACTAAACACTGACATGCTGACCAGATTTACATAGGCAATTTTCAGAGCCTGTTGGACCCGATGGCATGGTCAACAATGTTTAAAACTGCAAAACGTGACATTTGTTGTTATTGTTACAGGAGTCATCATCTTTCTTTATACCTGTTGTGTGTGTGTGTGTGTGTGTGTGTGTGTGTGTGTGCGTGCGTATGTGTGTGTGTGTGTGTGTGTGTGTGTGTGTGTGTGTGTGTGTGTCTGTGGTTTTTACTTCAGAGAGCAATTAACTTCCAACATTGCTGGCAAGTATGATTGTTACAACTTTATTTATATTACTTGTAAATACAAAGTTTTAAAAATAATAATAATAATGCAGCATTACTCAAAGCATGTTTCAAATTTGATTTGACAGTCACTGTAACATAAGACACAACTGATCTCCCATAGGAGAAATTCACATGTCACATTCACATGTCTTCGTTGAGTGATTGATACAATTTAGAACATCGCCAAAGAGCACTTCCCACTGCAAAAGCCACCGTCATGAAAGCTACAGCAATCTGGAAATACTTTCAAGACCAACAAACAAAAAAGCTCATAATATCTATTTGTTAGTGACATGTTATCGGTAATTTTAAAAAGATTTTATGTCCTAGACTGGGGCAAAAAAAAAAAATTTAAAAATGAAATAAACAACCATTCCTGGTAAATGGGCAAATTGTTCAATTGATCTACAAATTAGGTATGAAATGGCTGACCTTAAACAGTTGCTCACAAACAATGCTGGGGCGGTCTGGTTTTATACTTTTCTTAAGTTTAAGATCAAATAGGGCTAAAAAATTATAGGTAACTTGTGAGTTATATTTTTTTTGTTGCACCGTATCTACACATGTGCAGTGACCAAAAGTCCAGAAAAGTCATCTGATTGGCTTCCCTGCATGTCAAACAGGTGATCTAGCCCTAGCCCGCTGTTGGTGTATTCAGTGACCTAAATTCAAGAAGTCTATTTTTTTAATGTCATACGATCTACCATAGCTACTGTCACCGATTGACCGGTTGCTCGCGATTGATGTATTGAGCGCCCCTGCTTTAGAGCATTGATAGGGCATAGATGTAGTAGCAGCTCATGTCTTGTTTTATGTCTGTTAACATCAGAACTGCTTCTGTAGGGGGCTTCAGCTATCCACGAAGCATCATCAGAGCTGTCACAGGTTGACTTCATTTTGTCTCTTGTGCTCTCTCTCCCTTCATCCTCTTTCAGCTGAGATGTCTGCTGATATAAATAGGGCAGACAGACGGAGAGAAGTTCTAACGTTGTTCACAGCAGGCTCATGTCATATGAAGGGAAGCTGAATGTCAATAATTTTTTCTGCTATTCACTCACTTCTGTTTGGTTCAGTCCGTATTCACATCAGATCAGATCTTATCTAGTGGTGGCTCTTTGCCCTCCTCAAACTGTCTGTGACATAACACATTCCTACGGTCACCGAACACACACACACACGGGGAGAGAGCATGCAATTTTGCAGACCAAAATGATCTGTTATTTGACTGAAGACTGAAGAACTGAAGTAAAAGAAAGGTTAGCTAAATGTCAGAGCCACTGAGTAAAAGAGAGATGGAATTTAAAGAAAGATTAAAATTAAAGACCCTTTATTAGTCCCCTGTAGAGTAAATTATTTTTCCTCTCCTGTTAGTAAATCATTACACACACGTAAATACAGTATATGCCATAGGCCCTAACTTGCACACTCACAGGTAGAGTGGCGGGTAGCTTCCTCGTGAGGTGCCCAATGAGCACACGTTGCGTTGCTCAAGGGCACCTCGGCAGTGCTCGGGAGGTGAACTGGGACCTCTCCACTGCCTAGACAGACAACAGTAGACCAGTTGTGTTGTACCTCTTTTTAAATTAATCACTCATGATAGGATGGCCTCATCATTACCAGGGAGCGAGAGAAGTCTAATAAAAATGGGATTGTCTTTGTCTTCAGCTGAGCACTGGCATATTTGTTTTTGTCCCAAATTAGTAATTTATGTCTTTACCCTTTCTTGGTGCTGTCCTTCTAGTTTGCATCTTAACATTAAGTTGAAGCAAAGGAATCAGTGTAAAAAAAAACAAAAAAGGATTGGAGTAAAGTGAATCATGAGCCTAGGGTAACCTTGAAAACAATCTGGCCATAATCACAGCTTGAGTTTGAGGAGGTATTAGGGGTAACTGAATGGAGTTGTCACCTGGGACTCTGCATATGCATAGTCAAAGTGGCAAATAACCAGGAAAACATCCAAAAAGCCATATCCTGACCATTTGGTGGAACATTGCTTTGTTATTTGAAGTATTTTTCTCTCATGTTTGTGAAATCCTGCTTGCGCTGTTTTGAATATTGATCAGTTAGAGATGCTTGACTCCGAGCCTGCCATGCCTGAGACCTCTTTAACAGACAGTTATGCCTCACCATGCTCATCTAACACATCTGCATACATACAACAAGTTGTTACTTGGATAAGTATGTGTATGTGTGTGTGTGTGTGTGTGTGTGTGTGTGTGTGTGTGTGTGTGTGTGTGTGTGCATGTGTGTGTGTATGTTTATGTGTGTGGGAAGGACAAGGAAGCGTGGAAAATTTATCAGATACAGCAATTTTCTTCTTGTGTTTTTCTGCCCGGCCCGTCATCCCACTCTCATCTTACTGTCTCCTGCATCTATATATCCGTAGCCATTTAATTAGCCAGACAGGTAATAAATTTCATTTCTTGTGCAGTACTCGCTAGTTTATCTACCAGCCTTTTAAAGCAATACTGAATCTGAGGGTTACACTCCATTATAAGGCAAGTAGCATCTTCAGCCTTTTAAGGATTGAGTCATTAGTTAATCGAGCTGACAGCACAAAAACATGGTGGCTGTTATATCAGGCAGCTGTTGCATCCAGCAGAGATACTGGATATGGACATCTTGCAGATATATAAAGTATAATTCTGATGAGGGCTTTTGAATGACAATTAAGAAAAATCATCACAGTATCAGGGTTCTTGTTTTATTGTGCTTCCGTGTCTGGAGACCAAGATAAGAGCCTCTGAAACCAGGTCTTGGAAGATATGCCACATCATTTAAGACTCAGTGAGCTGCCAGTGATCTTATTGCTTCAGGACTTACGCATTAACCAATGGAATGCCATAGTATTGGTGTCCCTCCCCTGCTCTTTGATCTTACAACATGTCTTTTCAGCAGCACCACCACTGATGTTTAATATTGCATCATAAACATTCATAAAAGAAGCCTAATATTTCCCTATAATCCAATCAGGCTGTATTTGAAGTGCTTGCTTAACTACATCTAGAATGAATGCATCTGCATGTACATGGGCATAAGCATGTGTTATTAGCATTAACTCTCATCTCTTACCATTAGTTAGGTTTGACAGAGCTAAGGAACAGCGGACCCGTTGAGGATATCGTAATTGAATGCTAACAGTGTGGCGGCGTTTAACGTGTATCCTGTCATCATAATTAGCCACACTGGCAAATGTCAGCTTTCACTGATTACGAAGATAGCGGTGTCTGTAACACTGATCTGTAGCTGATTTAATGCGTCACTTAAGTTGTGACCGCAACATGTCCAAACTCACTTCTCTACGAGATCGGTTTTTCACCACATCTCTTTTATTTGTTCAAAAAGTAGTAAGTGCTTGTGCAAACTTTACAAAAATGTGAAGATAAATAGAAATAGTGCTTTAAAAGTAAAACATTATTTATTCATGAAAATGTACTTGGTGACATGTTGGTGCAATGGATAGCACTGTTGTTTCTGAGCAAGAAGGTTCCGGGTTCTATTTCTTTCTGAACATTTGCATGTTCTCCCCTTGTCTGTGTGGGTTCTCTCCAGGTTCTCTGGCTTCCTCCTACCTCCAAAATAAACTTGCAATGTAGGTGAGTTGGTCGCATCAAATTGTCCGTAGGTGTGAGCATGTGGGTTTGTTTGTGCTTCGAGGGGCTCCTCGATGGGTTGGCAGGTCATCCACAGTGTACCCTCCCTCTTGACTGTAGCTGGCTGGGAAAGGCTCTAAACAGACCCATGACCACACGATGGATAAGAAAATGGATGGGTGGATGGAAAATGTACAGGTATGTAACTGTCATAAGCAAACAGAATGCAATGAAATGCTTTCTATTCTTCTGTTGACGATCCTTTCACATTGTCCTAATATGAGCCACTTAAAATACTGAGCAGTATAACTACAGCACTGCATGTTCCATTAGACAGCAGTATATTTTTTATGTTGCTATCCTTTGAGAATCATGCATTCTCGAATAGTAATTTTTATTATCAGCTGAGTAAAACAAATTTTCCAGTATGTATAATTTTTTGTGACGTATTTTTCTAAAACTATATATTTAAATAAAAAAAGGGGGGGTGTCATGCAATTTAATAAGGAATGGAAATAAACAGTGTTTACTGAACAGGAAAGATCTGTATGAATAACCTTGAACTTTGGTTTATAGTATATTTACTGAAGTGTTTCTCCACGCAAATGGCTCTGCTTCTCTAGAATTGGTGTTCTACTCAGTGAAAAAGACATGTGGGCACAAGTGTATGTCACAGCTAAAGTTGAATATATGCTACTGGGTGTGCATGTACATGTGGATGTACTGGTGAGCTGGTGGAGTGCTTGATGGAGGACTGTTACATCCTCATTAGTTCAGCTTCAGTACTCTGGCTGTTGAGCATATTTGCCCTCACTCCCTTGTCACCAATGGAATTGGACCCAAAAGACTGTCCTACTCCTCTCTGTATCCTTCTACCAGTCTGGTTGACCCTGTCCCTGAAATCTTATTACTTTATTTTCTTTTCTCTTGGGCTCTTCTGTTTTTAAACCAGGTATTATTGTTAGTTCCTGGTTTTCTTCTGAGAGAAACCGTAACCTATTTCTTGTTTTTTACAGTATTTTTATTCCAGTTTATGTGCTTTTTTTTCTAGAGCAGCTTGGACTGCTCCAGTTGGTTTTTATTGGTTTCATTTGCAGGCAGACAAACAGCATTTTAAAGAGACTGGGAGAGACACAAGCAAATGGAGTAAGCGTCTGCATACAACATAAACAAATGCAGAAAGGTTTTGATTGAGGCAATCATCAATCGACAAATTGTTCAGTTTATGAGAGAAACATGATGTGGTGTGATTTGGTAGGAGGTGTCTAGTTTTTCCAAGGAATGTTTATCTGGATATCCAAAAGGACTGGACACAGTTTCCACTGATGAAACTAATTCAAGGTGAGATTTTTGTTCATAATATCTTCACAGGAGTCTAAATAGATGTAACAATGCGGTAGACACTGGATCTGTAAAGATAATGTTTGACTTCGAGAAATATTAGAGAAGTTTAGATTTCAATTTAATTTCCTAAAGTTAGAATTATGAGCTTTTATCATCTAAACTTGATATACAGTATATCTCATACAGTACTTCAACTTCTATATAGTGTCATTCGACTCCTGATCCACCTTTTGTTTTGAATTCTGGTGATTGATACATACAGTATGTTTTGTGATTCCAGATTTAATGTGAAGTATATTGTTGAATTGTGACAAGCTCCCTCATGTGTAGAAATATTTTTTTGGGAACAGGTAAATTGCTTGGCTTTGATTAAACTATTCTTAATGTAAGATGTGAGCTAAGAGTGCCTCCTGTAGTGATGTTGGTGGCCTAGAGACTCAGATGTTGACCATGTCCCTGGTTCACATCAGGCTTTGGATTTATAGATTTTTCCACAGAGCTCACACAATGAAATCCCTGATCAATGACGCTTGTTTTGTTTATACTAAACAAAACAATGCTGCACCATGTTGCTCATGTGTGATTTTAAATTGTCGCTCACAAAAAGCATTAGATAACACAGTATTAGTGTCTCACATGATAATTCACACATGCATCAAACAGCACTTTGCTTTCCCATCTCATTGCATTGTTTCACTTACTGACCTTCCCAAATTTGTTAATTTTCTTGTTCCAGTTGTGGGTAATTCACTAACAAGAATGCTAATACTCACGTTCTGTCTGGCCATCTTGCTTCGCTTTCTTACTGTTATTAAACATGGCTTTGTTACGGTATCCACTGCCATAACAGAAGCAGAACAACACTGGGCTTCAGTTTGCCTTCACTGTATTTTTACAGAACAGCAGGAAGGAATGAAGGAGCAGCAAACAGTGTAAATGTAACATTACCCACTTTCTGCTGTCTAGTGAACAAATAATAAAATACCCAATATTAAAGATCCCATGTTATGGAAAGCCTGTTTCTTTCATGTTCTCTATGTATATATATATAGTGGTCCTATCTACCCGAACAACTCCTAGAATGAGGAAAAAAATAAATTCTGTATCGGACATACAGTACAGCCCGAAAACTCATGAAACAGTGCTCAACCAAGGTGATCATAGTGGATAAGGTGGAAAAAAAAGAATGAGGAAGTTTTTTCCCCTTGCTGTCACTTATGCTTGCTCTGGAGGGTTCTGCTGGGTTTCTCTGTCTGTAAATGCTGTTTGAAATGTCCGTTAATGTGATTAAGCGCTTTATAAATAAAAGTTGGTTCATTGGTTGAATCATACAGAGGAAATATATTGAATCATTCGCCTAAGTAAACTGATGGGAAACCTAGAATTAAACCAGCAATCTTATTCTTAAGTTTTACCCCATAATCTTTACAGGAAGTGACTCAAACTGTAGGAAAAGAAAAACAACTAGAAAATGACAAGAACACATGGAAGTCTTCAAAAAGTTGTCTCCTGTTGAAGTTTTGGGGAGGCCTGGGAAAGGTGTAATGTGAGGGCGCCGCATGTAACAGGAAAACCTCAACCACCATGCACACTTTAATAACTGACACAGAAATTGAGTGAGTGTATTATTCACCAAGGGCAGCTTTCCATCAAAGAGCTCTTCCCTGAAAGGCAAGTAGACACTGAAACACATAGGCAGCTTTTAGCAGCAGACAAGGGGACAAACACACACATTTCTCAATTGTCCAGAGTGCCCTCTCTTCTCATTCAAATTCAGCATAGAGCGCAGAGACTTTGAGAACAAGACTTGCTGTTTTTATCAACAGAAATACATTCACTTCAGCAGCTACTGGAGCAGCTTTATCTAAATGAAATCTATTCTTGCTACTGATCCCACAGACATTACACAGATCCTCTCCTTAACAAAACGAAGAACTGCTCATGCCCCCCCCCCCCCCCCCCCCCCCTTTGTCCCTTTGTGTGTTTGTGTGCACCAAAAAAAGAAGGAGGGAGAAGACTCACAGCCTGATAGGCAAGTAGTGTTTTCTCATGGCTTCTTTGTTTTTCATCCATCCATCTTCTTCCGCTTATCCGGGGTCGGGTCGCGGGGGCAGCAGCTTAAGCAGTGAAGCCCAGACTTCCCTCTCCCTAGCCACTTTGTACAGCTCCAAAGGCGTTCCCAGGCCAGCCGGGATACATAGTCTCTCCAGCGTGTCCTGGGTCGTCCCCGGGGCCTCCTCCTGGTAGGACGTGCCCAGAACACCTCACCAGGGAGGCGTCCAGGAGGCATCCTAACCAGATGCCCGAGCCACCTCATCTGGCTCCTCTTGATGCGGAGGAGCAGTGGCTCCACTCTGAGTCTCTCCCGGATAACCGAACTTCTCACCCTATCTCTAAGGGAGAGCCCGGACACCCTGTGGAGGAAACTCATTTCGGCCGCTTGTATCTGGTATCTCGTTCTTTCAGTCACGACCCACAGCTCGTGACCATAGGTGAGGGCAGGAACGTAGATCGACCGGTAAATCGAGAGCTTTGCCTTTCGGCTCAGCTCCTTCTTCACCATGACGGACTGAGTCCGCATCACTGCAGACACTGTACCGATCCGCCTGTTGATCTCCCGTTCCATCGTACCCTCACTCGTGAATGAGACCCAAAGATACTTGAACTCCTCCACATGGGGCAGGATCTCATGCCCAACCCGGAGAGGGCACTCCACCATTTTCCAACTGAGGACCATGTTCTCAGGTTTGGAGGTGCTGATTCTCATCCCAACCGCCTCACACTCGGCTGCAAACCGCTCCAGTGAGAGCTGGAGATCACGGCTTGATGAAGCCAACAGTTCCACATCATCTGCAAAAAGCAGGGACGCAATACTGAGGCCACCAAACCGGACACCCTCAACGCCTTGGCTGCGCCTAGAAATTCTGTCCATAAAAGTTATGAACAGAATCGATGACAAAGGGCAGCCTTGGCGGAGTCCAACCCTCACTGGAAACAAATCTGATTTACTGCCGGCAATGCGGACCAAACTCTGACATGGGACAGGGACCGAACAGCCCTTATCAAGGGGTTCGGTACCCCATACTCCCGAAGCACCCCCCACAGAACCCCCCGAGGAACACGGTCGAACGCCTTCTCCAAGTCAACAAAACACATGTAGACTGGTTGGGCGAACTCCCATGCCCCCTCAAGGACCCTGCGGAGGGTGTAGAGCTGGTCCACTGTTCCACGGCCAGGACGAAAACCACACTGCTCCTCCTGAATCTCAGATTCAGAATCTCAGATCTCAGAATCTGAGATTCAGGAGGAATTCTTTATTTTTTTCCTCATAAAAAAAGGTGACCCTGATTTGTAACTTGGTTTGTTTGTGTGTTTCCCATGACTTAAGAGGTTAGTCCAGGGCATGAAAAAGTTGGATGCACACCACGCACCCTCAGATCCGTCTTGCATGCATAATGAACACAATTGGCTCAGACAAAAAATATTTTAAGGATGACGAGCAGATGGCATCTTTCAAATGGGCGGCATAACGGGAGGCTGGCTCCACAGTCTGCTGGAAAAAATAGCAGGTGAAACTTTAAAAATCATCCTCTTAACTCAGGACATCACAACAGTAATCATATGTAAATTACCAAGCCAAATAAATCTTTGATTAGCTTTTACGGCATGCTGTTTCTGTTGTGTCTAGTCTGCTGCTGGTGGCTATAAACCCATTAAGCATGTTAATTCCTGAATGAATGACTCACGAAGATGTTTGCACCTCATGTGACCAGCTAAAACACCCAACAAGACTCACTACAATAAAGCTACAGAACTAATGCTGCAATAAATGAATACAACTATTTTGGTACATGTGTGAATGCTCCTGGGACATGATGTATTAAAGACAAATGTTTGGATAGGGGATAAAATAGCAAGGGTGCAAATAATTAGGATAATGTTTGCAGAGGCTGACAGGTAAGTCATTTTTTTTCTCCTTGCTCTGCTAATTAAAGGAGACACCAATGGGATGCAGAGCTAAGACAGACTAATACAGCTTTGAGCTCGAACAGATGTTGCACTTAAATGAGCAGCGAGGGTAGCCTGTTATCTGTGATCAGGAGAACAAGAACAGCTATGTGAGCTTTCACATTAACCAAAAAGTACATTATACATTGTGGATACGCAGTTTTTGAAAATGTATTTACTTTTGTATAATCACTCCATAATTGCCTTCATGGTATTATCAATATGTACTGTAGGACTGTTTTTGAGCTCTTATTCTTTCCAATTAGTTGAAATGTGTACACTCAAAAACATAGTTTGGCTTTCTGTGATGTCAAGACAGATTGCTCAGCTCTTGGGCTGTTTCAGGGAAAGGTTATACTTTAGAATTTTAGAATTAAACATTACAGAACATTGCAGATTTGGATTATTGTTTGTCTGAGGCCAGATATTGGGATGTGTGTGATCTTTATTCAATCTTTATGTATTTATTTTAAGTAAAGTACAGCAATATCCTGTGTGCATTTTTTTTTTTTTTTTTGGTTTACCCAGTTAGATCTTTAAGTTAACCAGAATTGTTCATAATAGTTAGAAAAACAAGTTATACTTGACATCAACCACAGATCTTTCAGTACTATTGCATTGGGATGCTTCTGCACTGGGCGACATACTGTATGTACAGGATGAGTTTGTACTTGATCTGGGTGACAGGGCACCAAAGACCTTGAGTGGTGTCTGCAATTACCAAGTACGAACGTGGATAGCAAAAGTAATAAACCCTTCATCAATTGGCAGAATGGGCAGACAATTATATAATTGAGCAGATGCAATGACAATGGAGCAATTAGTGGTAGTGGTAAAGTTTAATCAATTGACAGCTGTGATAAATGCCATAAAAGTACCACTAACGGAACATTCCATGTCTGCCAATTAATTGCTGCTAATTTAGAGAACCTAAATAGTTTCAGTGTCCAAAATGTGTCTGTTATTAGACTGGTATGAATGAGTAATGTGGACATTAATCTGTATAGTAATACCAAAGGCAATGAGATAAAGAAAAAAGAAAAAAATGAAATGAAAATTTTTTTTGGCAACATAACCTAAATTATAAACTATGACCATGAAAAAAAAAACACAATATAAAATAAGCTACATCACTCATACATGCATGAGGATGATTAATGATTACAGAAATGTAGAATTTTATCCAGGGGAGGAATGTGTATTGCTGTCGCCTCACAATGTCCTGGCTTCAATTTTACCTGGGGCTGTTCATGTGTGGAATTTGTATGTTCTTTCATTGTGTCTGCGTGGATTGGTTGCAGCAGACTGATGACCTGCAACGGATAAGCTGCTGCAGACAAGACAAGTACGTAATCGATTACGAATTTGTCTTGTTTTCAAGAAATTGGATGGCTTGCTTGCCATGTTTTTACCATATTGTTAACTTTCATCTACTGCTGAAGCAAAACTTGATTTTAATTTTTTTTCACACTTATCTCATATTGATACCGATATGTAGATTGTTGCGCCCTGTGCCTGAAATTTCAACATGACAGCAAGTTATCACATTTTAAGCATTTCAAACTCTAAATATTTTATACAGCTCTTTCAGTGAAATAACACAAGCAGCTGCAATGTCTATTTAGCCTGCATTCAAACAAAGTAGACACACAACATACATAAATTTTCCACGTACATTTTCCCTTGCAGTTGAAACAGATGTTTATGGAAAATGAACACAGACTACACGAAAAAAAACATTTGAATGGCAAACCACGCAATGCATGGACACAGTCTGATTCTCCATGTTTGCTGTTAGCACACTCAAGAGTATACTCAGTCAATAATATTCAAATCCACATTGCTACCACTGCGTTTCATATCATTTTCTCTGGCCTATTACAATATATGCCTCTCAACAGGACTTCCGTTCTTGCTGTATTCACCTCACATAACACAGCATGGAAAGGTTTTGCGTGTGCATCAAGCTGAGAGGCCCAGTTTTAAAACAGGCTCCTCAGAAGCATCTGCCAGCCGCCCAAAGGAGACACATGCATTATTCATGTTCATTTACACCCCTCCCATCCTTATCATGAGTTCAGAACATTTTACAACTGCTTGCTGTGCAATGAAGTAACACAATGCTGAAATGTGGCAGTTTGTTCCAATATTGTGGGATGACACTCAGTACACCCCAAGGCCCAGCAGTCCCCTTTAATTCAATCAAGTCTTACCCCAAGTCAAATACAGTTCAGTACTGTTTTACAATATTGAAAAGCTAAAAAAAAGAAAAGAAAAAGAAAAATTTGCTCTTTTATCTAGACCATGCCAAAATTTATGGACTTCTTCTCTGACTCCCATAGCATTTCATAAAAATCTGTTTAGTATATTTTGCATAATCCTGCCGACAAACCGTCCAATACACTACACTAACATCAAACTGAAAAAAACAACAACAAAAAAACATTGCGTCCGCTGTGTAGGTAATAAGCCAGACTAAAAGGGTCATATTTAATTCCAGGACTTCTTTTCCTTTCGGCTTTTCCCTTCGGGGGGTCGCCACAGTGAATCAATTGCCTCCATCTAACCCTGTCTTCTGCATCCTCTTCCCTCACACCAACTACCTTCATGTCCTCTGTCACTACATCCATAAACTCTTTGGTCTTCCTCTAGGCCTCCTGCTTGGCAGTTCAAAACTCAGCATCCTTCGACCAATATATTTACTATCTCTCCTCTGGACATGTCCAAACCATCTCAGTCTGGCCTATCTGGCTTTATCTCCAAAACCTCTAACATGTGCTGTCCCTCTGATGTACTCATTCCTGATCCTATCCTTCCTGGTCACTCCCAGTGAGAACCTCAGCATCTTCATCTCTGCTACCTCCAGCTCTGCCTCCTGTCTTTTCCTCAGTGACACTGTCTCTAGACCAAACAACATCGCTGGTCTCACCACAGTTTTGTACACCTTTCCTTTCATTTTAGCTGAAACTCTTCTATCACACATCACACCTGACACTTTTCTCCACCCGTTCCATCCTGCTTGTACACGCTTCTTCACCTCTTTTCCACACTCTCCATTGCTCTGGACTGTTGACCCTAAATACTTAAAATCCTTCTTGATCTCTTCCCCCTGTAACTTCACTCTTCGACTTGGGTCCCTCTCATTCACACACATGTACTCTGTCTTACTGCGGCTAACCTTCATTCCTCTCCTTTCCAGGACAAACCTCCACCTCTCTAGCTTCTCCTCCACCTCTTCCCCACTCTCACTGCAGATCACAATGTCATCTGCAAACATCATAATCCATGCAGATTCCTTTCTAACCTCGTCTGTCAGCCTGTCCATCACCATAACGAACAAGAAGGGGCTCAGAGCTGATCCCTGATGCAGCCCCACCTCCACCTTGAACTCCTCTGTCACACTTACAGCACACCTCACCACTGTCTTACAGTCCTCATACATGTCCTGCACCGCTCTAACATACTTCTCATACTTCCACTCGAACATAGTTCTCTTTAATACGAGGACTACCATTCTAAATTCAATGTTTACGTTGAACTGTAGGGGTCACTGATTTGACATTCTCCAAGATTCTGATAAAGATAAACTTTTACAATGATTTTGTGTTAAATCCAATGCAATTGCACTGTCAAAAAAGGACCACTGTCTAACTGAGAATGGGGAGTGTTTAGTGGTCTTGTCGATACTGTTGAAAAAAGATATGCAAATGCTAAAGAGCTGACAGCACATTCCCTAGCTGCTGGCTACCCAGCAGCAATTTTTCTACATAAGAAAGACGTAATTTTCTCTGCTTTAATGTATTATATCCTATGTATAAAATAAATTAGCATTACAGTAAAGATGCATGCAAAGTACAAATTTATGGAAGTCATAAATTTAAAGAGCTGCCAGAAATGTAAAAAAAAAAAAATGCCACAAAATAATCTGAAGGATTACATTAAATCCCCTGGATTAATACCGCATTTGAGTCAGTTGGTGCAGTTTCATATATTTGTCTGATGAGAGAATAGCAATAAGCCACGCCTGTCAGAATAATGTGTTTTTTGTCCAAATAGAGCTAAACCACTCAGGCTCTAATTACTCTATGGATGGTGTGTGTCTGGGAGTCTTTGTGAGTATATATGTGGCTGTATGTGGGAGCACAACATGCAGTGATGCGTGTAAGGTGTTTAGAGAAAAAAGCTCCCTGCATTGATAATTCATTACTTCAAACAGCCGTGTTTGGCTCAATGGACCCTAACCCTAAATTACATAAATTTACGAGATTAAAACATGAAATGGCGGCTGAGACAGAACAATAACCTTTTCTCTGATGTCCCTGTTCACATCCCATCAATTTAATTTAGTGTTTATTTCTTTCTTTTTTTTCCCAACACTGATCACTCTGTTTTATATCCTTATCCCCAGTTTGTTCGATCATTGTGTCATGCCCCCTAACTCTTCCCCCAACCCCAGCCAAGCAGAGAGAGAAAGAAAGAGAGATAGAGGAGAGGGAGGTTATTAGGTAAGGAGGAAATAGGAGGAAATAGCACACTCAGTATGTGTTTGTGTGAGAGTTTCCAATCACACTGTGTGTACCTGTGGTCACCATGGCAGCATCTACTCTCCCCCCACAATTTGGCAGGGGAAATCAGTGATCTGAAAGACTGCTGTCTTCCACTTCTCTCCACCTTCTTCTCAGCCAATCACACAAATTCCTCCCTCTACTCGCCTGTCTCCCCGGGGCAGATGAAACCTTAAGTGGAGGTTTAATGAAATCTCAGGGATTGTCCTGTGGCTTGATCACTCAGGCTCCCCACTCGTGGGGTGGTCCCCTCTCTTCAGCAGCTGGAAAGAAAGAGGGAGTGAAGTTGCTAATTGCTGGGCCTCAGGACAAGCAAGCCAATGTGCAAAAAGAGGGGAGAGTGTGGTGGAAAATATAAAAGAAATAACAGCACTTCTAAAGGTCACATGTGACACAAAGACACTCTCATAAATGCACACCTATAATTGCAATCAATGGTCCTTCCAAGAACCAGCCCCTTGTGGTGGCAATTGTTAAAATGAATATTTAATGAGCACAGGTTAAATTAACACAATAGTAGTAGGCTGAGCTGCTGTGGGTCATAGAAAGACAGATAATTGAAACTGGGTGAGTGTACATTTGTGTGCGAGACAGTGTCTGTGTGTGTCTTGTACATGCGTGAGCTGATGATGGAACACCTCTCGTGTTGAAATGACCACGTCACCTATCATCACCCACAGACACAAACACAAACAGTCCCACCAGAACACAATGAAATATCAAATATACACTGTAGAACTTTTAATGATTGATTATTAACACATCCAGAAGTTCACATGGTCAGTTCTAGCCCAGGTCTTATCACAAAACCTTTGGACGGAGCTGAAAAAATAAATCAGTCCTAAGGAGCAAGCTGTAAATACAGCATAACTGTTTTTTGGATATCACTTAGGTATCCCAATTTGTTTAAATCTTGAGTCCAGCGGATTTCTGTTCATGTCACAGATTTAGAGGAGGCCTCTTTTTGGCTTGTTTGGCACCAAAGATTTTCAGGTTGTCCCAGTCAGCAGGTCAAAGAACGCAGATCTTGGTCAGCATGTCTTTCTTTAACTCCCCTAATTTATGCTTGTTTTTCCTAACAATCAAATTATGTAGTTTGTTTGGAATGTAAATTTCTTGTCCTGTCGGGATAAAATGAGCAGTTGTCTATATGGTCTTGATTAATTTAAATTGATTTAAAATCATTGAAATAAATGGTTCTTGAGACCTGAATCCATGTCTCGCCATAATTTCCTATTCAGCCTTCTTCATTGTAGCATCTGATGCTGCGTAAACCATTATGAACAGACTCTGATCTACGGGCAAAGAGTTCCATCCTGGTTCCTGGGCATCTGTTTATGATGCACGGAGTGACCTGGATTGCTTCCTTATGTTCATGATCCTCCAGAGGCAGTTGAAAAATCGCATTCATGCCAACGACAGAAAAAAAAAAATCATACTTCTGAAAGGGTAAAATGTGAAGCAAATAGCAAAAGGAAACAAAACTCAAAGAGTAAATAACTATTTGTTCACAAAGCAAACTGCAAATTTTTATAATGAGACTTTTGCTTCTAAAATATTCTACCCGAATGATAAAAGGAACCTTGGCTTAAGTCCCATTGGCTGAGGCTGTTGCTCATGAGGAACAGAGGAAGATGAGTCCATGGCTGAGGGGCTGTTGGATGGATGGCATAAAGGAGAACTTACTTTAAAAAAATCTTCATCATAGAAAAGACATTACCGTTGTGTTTCCTGTAACATTTTTTTTTGTCATCATTTTGAGACTTTGACGGTCAGGATTTAATCTCACATGACCTCTGACTCAAAAAGCAGTGCAAGATGACAAAATAAAACCTGACTGACACTTAAATAATGTACAGTTGTATAAAGCTAAAGCTGGCATATCAAAACATTATGCCTCTCTGATTAACATGTCAAAAGCATTAATAAATCCTTTAAATCTTATCAGCTCTTTTGATTTTGAATCCATCAATTAGCACAATAATGATAGTGAGTGTGTGTGTGTGTGTGTGTGTGTGTGTGTGTGTGTGTGTGTGTGTGTGTGTGTGTGCGTGCGAGCGATCGTGCGTGCGTGCGTGTGTGTGTGTGTGTGTTTGAGCAATCTCCAACATGAATAGATTATAAGACTGAGAGGCATGTGCAGCACAAGCACTGGTGAATTGCTAAAGTAATTGCTGATCATCATAATTAAAGAGAAGTTATGACAGGCAGATAAACAGTTGATTTTCATATGAACACCTCTAGAATTATCCTTTATAATGAACCACTGCAGCTCCAGTGCATGTTTAATTTGAAAAAATATTATTTTTTTCCAAATGTGGAGTGACGTTCATGAATGACGTTAATTTTCTGTTAAGCTTGTGAACACAATGAAGCAAAAAACATATTTACACAGTCAAACGGGTTCTTGTTATTTTACCTTATAATATTTTAATTAGATATATTTTATCCATTTTTCAAAGCTTTTTATGAACTTTCTAACAAGAAATTCATCAGATATGTTGTATACTCTAAGAAGTGATTCAAGGACCTAGCAAATGTGACAGTAATATATAGGTATGCATGCTCAATCAAAAATTCTGAATATCATCATGATGAGTATTTTATTTGACTACATCAAAATTAATTAGTAAAAAATCCAACAGGAATATTTGTGTGAAATAGACACATGTAAATTAAGTTTAATTACTTAAAATAAGTTATCATTTGACTCACAGATTACATGGTTGAAATATTTGTAATAATAAGTGTATGTTTCACCAACATTTTTGAGAATATATTAACAAATATCAGTTAGTTTTAGTAAGTGCAATTATCAAACAAGTCAACTCAATTTTACTGGAGACGTAACTAACAACTTTAAAACATCAAGTAAACAGAAGGGAACCGATCCCGCCTTTTTAGGATTTTGGGGCGCTGGTCACTCCCTCTGGAGTCGGGTCATCATGCAGGTGGATGTTCGTCTCGTCTCATTCGTCTCGGCTGGATTTTGAATTTTTTTATGACTATTGGTATGTGTAGTTTAATTTCACCATGGTGTAAGCCCAATTTATTCAAATGATTATGTACTCAAATAGTTACAGATATGGGCTTAATTAGTTCGGGTGGTTAAGCTAACCATGTCAGAATGTGCTAGCTTGTTGATGCTACTGATACTGACCTATTTTGGCCATTTTTTGGTAAGGGAGGATCGCTTCATATAACTACTGCATGAACTGATGAAGTCACTTGGAAAAGACCCAAAATGTCTTCAGAGACATTGTCTGTTTAAATTTTTAGTCTTCCTTTTGAAAAAAATGGCTGAATGATATGATCAATTGTAATGATTTTCCAACTGCTTCACTAAATTTTGTTTCATTTTGGCAGTTTAGTCATATCAGTTATAATATTTAAAGTGAAAGGATCAAAAATCTGTACTGAGAGTGACTACTGTATCTTGTCAGCTGTTAAATTAAATATTCTCCTTAACAGAGTGAAATTCCCATTGAGAAGACTAGAGAAGTTGTCATCAGATGTCTCATTGATCACCTTGGAGAAGATGTGGGGGCCCTAATTAAGGAGTTTGAGGTGAGTGCAATAAAAAAAATGGCTTTCACCATTCTCTGTACAGTAATTTGTAAATTTGAAGGTGTTTCCATTTAGCAAATCCAATACACAAATACTATTCATTCATCATCAACCGCTTTTATCCGCCGTGGTGGGTCGCAGAGGGCTGGAGCCTATCCCAGCTGACTGAGGGCGTGAGGCGGGGGAAACTCCGGGCGTGACGCCAGTGCACCGGGGACACAAATATTATCTAAATCTAAAATAATTCCATATTGGCATGCCATTCAATTCATGCCATTCGCTGTCAGGCCATCCCGGTACCTGGACTGAACCATTTTGGTTATTATTGGATTGTTTTGTATTTTAAAACATCACTAAAAGATGTTTTATGTTGCCCCAAACTCCATCATGTCCTTGGTGAACGTTCATTTGCATTTTTCTCGGTCATTTTGCCCTCAGCTCGGACTTCTGGGGATAATGCTGCGCAAAAGATCTGTGCTTTGTTTCATAGTGGTGCTTCATGTTACCACTTTTAATTCATGCTACGTGTTCAGACCATGAGGTAAAATGGTTTTGAAGTGCCTGACGGAGGAATAAACATAAATTTCGTCCACTCATTGGTAACCAGCAGTTTTCCTCGTTAACCTCCCTTTGTTTGGAGCTATGCTGTCTCCCTTCTTCTGTGCTCCGCTGTAGCGGTAAACTCACAGCGGTAGCGGCAGCGAGCTGTCTCACCACCTGGTGCATTGACGGCGTAGGGTAGACAAATAATCTGATTGGCTGAACTGAGTGGAGCTATTACCAGATTAACTGGAGGAGCAGCGCCCGCCGTCTGTAGCCGCGAACTGCAAGTAAAAATGCGCCAAGAAAATCTACTCTGGTGAATTTATCATGGAGTGGTCACGAGTCTGGACAGAACCATATCCAGATCCGGACCGCGGTCCGCCATTTGGTGACCCCTGCTATATGGAGAGAGAGAAAGAGCGAGAAAGAGGAAGAAAAAAGAGGCGCACCAGATTTTTTTCCCGAGTCGCACCGGTGTTCCCAAATATATTTAATAGTCGCACTGATAAAAAATTGGGGCAAATTTGCAATTATCTGCTACAAATGTTTTTGATTATATTTACTCAGTTTGTTTGGTGCTTTCTACTCAGGTTTTCCATATGGTTAAAAAACTATTTCAGTTACGTTTACTCAATTTATTTATTTATTTAATTGAACCAAATCAATTCATTCAGATGTACTTGAAAACATTACTTAGATTTACTCATTACTCAGGTTTTGTTTTAACAGATTTGAGAGCTTTCATATCTACTCAATATTTGTAAGTGTTAAAATGTTTCACTGATTGAATTAAGTAACATGCAGTATTATTTTTTTGAGTGTATGTGAAGAGTTGTTTGGGTAAAATAAATAAACCTGAAAAACTACACCTTTAACCTTTTTAAATTCAAAAATGTGTACCTGCCATGCTGTGGTGCTATTTGTAAGATAATTATGAACTACAACAGTTCTCTGTAGACAAACAAACTAAACTAAGATAAAACATTTCTTTGCTTGTCCCATTATGCTGCCAAAAGTCTTAAATTAAACATATGCTGGCTTAATTTTACGTGGCTTTCTCACTCCAAAGTGGCTAAAAGTGTTGTTCACACAAACTTTAAAGTAGAATCAGAAGTTTGATATCATGTAATAGTAACCTGGAACTTACATGTTTGCTTAAATATCTGAGAGCTACATGTAATGTTAGGGTGACCATCACTAGTATTCTTATGCTCAAAAGCTCAAAATTATCTCCACTCTACTGAAAACAATTTATACTGACTATATTAGGCACAAAAAGCACATAAGTTTACAAAACATTTTGAGTTGGTTTGGCTTCTCTTGATCATTGGAGGGCTATGATAATAACATTTAAATAATTAGTTGCAAAGCACAATGACCGACCATCTCATTACACAGGAACAACACTCACTGCAAATCATGTTTGGCAGCACAGACAATTTTTATGGTAATTTGACACAAAGATTTAATAAACCTCAGTTTCTATGTCTTTGGAAATTAAAAGAAAAAATGGTTACTGCAGTATTTAACTCAAGTTGTTCTTTGCGTGCTTAGTTAGCAATAAACGACTTATGTGTACACCAAATCTAAGTCTAAACTTCATTTGAAATTGAGAAAAGTGTGAATCCTTATTTGAGTTTAATGTCCTAAGGCAAAGCATTGAATCGAATTTTTAGCTAAAGTCTTGTTACCATGGACACTAACATTTTAAGCAGATGGGATAAAATGAGAGCCTTTGAGTGGGTTATTATCATGAGGCAAATTGAAACCAGCACCAGTGAGCCACTGATTCTAATGTCATGAGCAAATCCACAATGCACCTTACATTTATATCAATATATTTATTTAATTGTTTATGTAATTGTGAATCTGCCATCTTCTTTTGCTATTCTACAATTTGAATGGACATGGCTACATTTTTTCTGCTGTATTAACGCTGAAGTGGAGGTTTTTTTCAATTTAGAGTCTTGAACATTTGAAAATTTCATCATTACGTAATTGAATTGAAAAAAAGGTTAAATAATGGGTTTAATTTCCAGACACAGCACTGAGGACATGATATCGAGAGCAGAAGGATATTGCTGTCTGAGCAAAAATGACATTGACTGCAAAGAAAATCACTTTTTGATGTGCGCAAAAAAAGGAGTTGGTTTGAAATTTGACAGCTGTGTATAACCCCCCCTGCATGTAAAGCACTTATTTGAGAAGAGGAGAGTATATGAGAAGTCCCATACAATCGTGTCAGCGTTAAATCTGATTTGACAACAAAAGCTTGAGCTAAATAAACAGGAAAGGCAGACTTTTATTAAAGTAGATAGATGCCCGGTATCACAGCATCACTTCGAGTTTGACAGGAAATCTCTGAAACATTGAAAATGAATTCATGAATATAAACAGAGACTTTGCCAGCTGGCGAGGAATTTTGAGTTGGAATGGGGAACGCCTGTGAGAGGAAATGAAATTCAACCTCGGCTCTCATGTTTCCTCTCACACTGTGCATCAGAACAGACAAATTCTGGCAATGAGATGTCCTTCCATTCTCAATGCTTTAGCTGCTGCTGTTACTGCTGTATCCTCCCAGTCAGCTGATGGCATCTGTTAAATAGAGACACTGTAAAGTATAAGTTTTAACTGTTACAGTGGATGGTTTGTATATATTTATATTTATCTTATTGATTTTTTTACTACACTGTGAGCATATGAAACCTTTCTCTCAAGGTTCGAACAGCAGAGATAAACACACACGTAGACACAGAACGACGCACATGCACGCAAATTGAAACTATTCTGTGAATGCTTAGTTGCCAGAGTCTGTCTATTTGTTCATTAACAGAATTCTTTGAACAATAAACATATGAAAATCTAAGGAAGAATTTTAGCTTTTGTTTATTTGGTTCAGTCTTGGAAGGTGTTCTGTTTGACAATGCTGATCATTGTCATTAATTTGACCAAGTGGTCAAACATAACGAGGATGAGGAGGATCCCTAATGGAATGATGTGGAAGTCTGACCTGTGTGAACAATGTTTTTTTGCACTTCATTCTCAGCTGCTGACATGCGCACTTCTCCTGCTGGATTGCATCTAAAAAAATAAGTTAATAGACTATTACTCAAGAAGTTTACCTACGTAATTTTACTGTGATTGCAACGGACTACGTTTAAACTTTCACACTGACTCAAACAGCGATTTTGTCCCACGCGATCTCCCTCTTCTTTGCAGCTGCACCGCTCTTGCTCTTTCTTCTGAAGATGTCCTCAAAGTCTCCATATTAATAAATTAATATCTGTACTTAAACTGCCTTAAAGCACTGCGGTGCGTGTCTCATCTGTCGTCATGGTGAATTGTCAAATCGGGGCCCCATTGATGATGGCTTTTTTTTGAGTTGTCGCGCCTGTTAAACTGCAGGACAACTTACTCTGGATTAACAAAACTAACCTTGAGATGCGTTTATGAAACCGAAATCCCTGGTTTTCCAAGTTCAGGGTAAGTCAACTCAGAACCACAGGTTTACCTCACGGTTTGATAAACCCGGCCTTTGTGAAACCGGCCCATTGAGTCATTCATTCATCCTCAAACCTGCTTCTTCTGCCATAGCGGGTTGCGGGGTGCTGGAGCCTATCCCAGCCAACTGGAGGCGTGAGGCAGGGCAAACTTAAAGTGCGACCGTAATGTGCCGCGGACAAACAAACAAAAAAGGAACAGGGAAAAAAATGTGACTTCATTTTTAGAAATAGTTAATGAATTCATCCATTCACCCATTTTCTTGAAGATGAGATGACAGGTGCTTTTTGAGCCTATCCCAGTTGACTACATGTGAGAAGTAGTGTACATGTTGGATGTGTTACAAGTTCATCCAAAGCCAAATGAAAGATAAACACTCATGCACACATTCACACCTATGGACAATTTGAAGTGATGGATTTAGTTAAATTGTATGTTTTTGGAAGTGGGAGGAAGCTGGAGAACCTGGAGAGAACCCACAGAGGGAGAACATCCAAACTCTACCCACAGAGGATTTAAACCCAGAACCTTCTTGCTGTGAGGCACTATGCACTGCACTGTGCCTAATTAATGAATCAAAACATAAAAATGTGCACATATAACTTCTACTTAGTCTTATAACATACGGTGTATTTTTTTTTACCCCACTAATTCAGATTGGTAATATTTTCAAAGTGCTCTCAGGCTTCTCTGGTCAAATTAACAGGAGATGGTGGTCCCCAATAAATTACTCCCTCAAAATGTACTACTCACTCTAAGATCAATCATGACTCATTTTCTGCAACTTAAAGAGTGACACAACCAGTAGACAGACAGCGGAGCAGTTAGCCATCAATAAAGCACAACCAAATCCCATCATAGATTAAATATATATGAAATAGTTCCATTGAGCATCTACACACATCCAACAGGATGAGTAGGTATTCTGAACCGTCCTTGTCACACAGACATGTTAACTCTTGTAAGAACACATGCCTTCAAGTCCTCCTTCACTCTTATACTCTGGATCTACATACCAAGCAGTCATGTCATTGTTGTTAAAGATAAAGGAGCAGTATTGATAAAGGCCTTGACAATTGAACTAGGCTTTTCCTCTTGATTTCAGTCAGCTGTAAAGTGTCTTGTGACAAGTCCTACCAAAGTCACTCAGAAATGATTAAACTGGAAGCTTGTTTCTCCTCTTTTCCTGTTGAGAACTAATGGCACATGACAGAAAGTGTTCGGAGTGTTGTCTGCCCTTTTTCATCTCCTTCGGTTAATTTTTCTCTGCCTCTCTTTCTCTCTAGTACTTAAGCTTCCATTACAAGTCAGAACTACCACTTTGTGTTTCTACCTTCTATCTTCCGCTCTGTGCCAGAGTTTATTCACATTTTTGACACTCAACACAACGTCCGTCTACTAATGTTCTGTTTCTCAAGGATGGCTGCGTCCCTTTTTCTTCACCCCCTGCTTTGATTTAGTGGATACGATGCATGACTGGTTGTATACTCCTGCCAAGGGAGATGTCTCTGCTCGTCTGAGACTGGGACCTCATTACAAAAACATATGAGAGGACCACTGAGGTCCAGAAGATGAAGGGACACAGAATGAGGAACCATAGCCAGATAAGTATGAGAAGAGCATAAAGAGAAGTGGATAAAGCAGGCATGGTGGAAATATGGCACATAATAGAAGGATGAAGAGAAATGAGTAAGAGTGAAAACATGGCAGACTAAAGACAGCCAGCAAAAGCATCACTGTAGTATTTTTTTGGGTGGAAGTCAAATGTGGTACATGAGATTTAAAGCTTCGACTTTGCTCCTCTGATCTGAGATGAAAGTAAAGGGAAGAAAAGAAGGAGAGGCCAGAAAAGACAAGAGAAATTGAGACTGACGGAGAGAGATGGAGGCAAAGAGCAGTCACTAACAGACGGCACTAATGATACCACGCTCTGTGTCACAACTCCACATAAAACAGAAAGCACACAAAAACAAAGCAGGAGCTCTGAACTTCAAAACAATTTAATTGGAAGTGGTGGATACATGCAACAAATGCGTGGGAGTTTACTTGCTATGATCTATCCGCTACTCTGTAGCACTCCCAATATGTTTTGGTGCTTGCATGTCAGATTACATGCTTAATTCTAACCAAGTGGTCTAAATATAGACTTTGAATTAAGGGATGTGTTGAGACATTAAAATTTTGAAGAATGTATATTTTTCATGAATGAAACAGCTTCATTTCATTGTGTTTCATTGTGCCAGATGGGAAAAAAATCAATAAACTAGACACAACGAAGCAAAGATTTTTCTACTGGATATTCATCACAGGCCAGTGGGGGCACGGAGAATATGAGGTGTCGAGGTCTCCAAGGATTCTCCGCTGTCAACATACAGCGGTTATAAAAAGGAACATTACAGTAGTTATTTCAGGCAGTCTTTGTTGCAGTAATTGTGGGTGTACATTGCAGGCGTGGAAAATTTCTTCTGCTAATTAAGTCCTAAGATAGCAAAGCACAAAAGAAAAACTTTTCTGGAGAAGACTTCTGATGAAGTCAGATTTTTTCTCAATAATCCCAAAAGTTCTTACTGCATAACTAGAACTGCTACTTCTGGAGCTCTTGTATAGGTCTGCAATGAACAGGAAGATTTTTTCTCTTGTCTGAAATCAATAAGCACAGAGGTTATGTTTGTCTAGATATGTGTTTTGATCTCAGGTGCGTGTGTGCTGAGCTGGAGTGTACTAAAGCTTTGATATCTGTGATGAAGTTGAAACAGTTTGATGCCTTGACAAATCCCACAACTGCCACTTAAGGCGTGTGTGTGTGTGTGTGTGTGTGTGTGTGTGTGTGTGTGTAGGTGTGTGTGTGTGTGCGCGCGCATGTGTGTGTGTGTGTGTCTCGCTAATGCTGTTCAGTTGTCATTAGTATTTTCTACTTTGGTCAAATCAGTCTCAATATCTCTGTGGTTCTTCTGAGGACAAAGCAGTGCCACGAGAAGACCCAATATGCATTTAGATTTTTTCATTTGCAGCTGTGAAGTAGGATGCCACTTGAATAGACTGTGTAACACTGTATCATTTGGAAGAAAGAAAATAGTTTGTTCTGTTGTGTTGTGTTGTGGTGTTGTGAAGGTGTTGTGATGTTGTGATATTAGACATTGTAAGAAGGGTGTACCTTACCCACCATGTGGCCCTCCTGCTAATTTTCACTTGCACTTTTTATTTTTATTCATGTTATTTTATTAATTTAATTTTATACTGTTTATATTTTAATTTTAGTTTAGTAAATGTCCTGTTAGTGTTTCATGTGTCAGTGTAGTGTATGTCTTGTGGTATGTCCTGTGGTGTCTGTTTCTTTTTCTCCTGGTGTTTATCCAGTATTTATTCATTATGTAATGCCTGAGCAGTTGATATGTACAATTTCCTCCAGGATTAATAAAGTATCTATCTATCTATCTGTTCAAGAAGCTTCTCCAAAATTCAATTTTTTTTTCTGGGGGGGGTTGAAGGGATCATGTGTCACATTTTATTCCCTCATTACTTAAATAACATACAAATACACCTGCCTCAACTTGAAATTTCAACGAAATTGCCCTTTGCTTTCATTTCATTGTACAAATTCCATCTATGCATTTCTTGTAAGCAAGACTAGAAAGCTGACTATGGGCGAGAGGCAGGATGAGCTCCAGCGCATCACAGAACCACTACAAGGACAAACAACCACTCATGCACAATCACCTACAGTCAATTTAGATTGTTTAATTCACCTAAATTGCCTATTTTTGGTGACGGGAGAACCCAGAGAGAACCCACAAACTCAACATGGAGACGAATCAAACCCAGAACCTTCTTCCTTTGTGGCAACAGTGCATCAGCACCGCTCTATAGATACAGTAGATTAATATTAATATTATTAATTAATTATTAATATTATCTACTATGTATGCAGGCTTGCTAATAGCTTAGCTTAGTTAATGAGTTGAATCACTGTTGTAATTAATAATAATAATAATAATAATAATAATAATAATAATAATAATAATAATAATAATAATAATAATAATAATCCACACTTTATTTATCCCTCTCAGGGAAATTCTCTTTACACATCACACTTCTCACTTAAGTACATATACAGGTATGTGTTCATTACAGCACTTGTTGCTATTTTCAGTATTTAACGTCAGCGAATTACCTGCAGCAGGAAGCAAACTACAAAAATAGGTAAAATATGACTATAAAACATGGGATGTAGTCTTTTTACACAGATGCACAGTAACAATTTTACTCGTTCTGCTGAACCCCCTCTTCAAGAAATAACTCAAACTATTTTTGCAATAAATTCATTCACTTTTCACATTGCTTGCTTTCCCAAATATGGAAGCAACTATCAAAAACTAGAAACCAGACCTTTTTAAACGCCTGAAAACAAACAAAAAGGAAAAGCTAAAATAGTCACATTTTTATTGCCACAGCAAATATAATTTATTTTATCAACCTTTTATTTAGTTTCCAAAAAAACTAAATTGTAGCTTGGATTTAGCAAGGTAGATACAGCATACGCCATTCTGAAGATGCTTTCACTGCCAGTTTATAAACATACATTTTCCTGCAATTTATGAAAATAAAATATTATGCATGAACATGTGCACATCTTTGTGAAATTGCTTGCATTCATCATGTAAATCCCATCAGGTGGCATCTTTAAAAAAATAAATAAAAAAAAAGTCTGTCTGCATTGTGATTACCCACCATCCATTTCGGTGTTGTACAATAACAGGCATATACAAATCAGATGTGCAGCTTAGATAATTAAACCATCTTGTAGCCAGAGAACACAGACACAAGAACTCTTTCTAGGCTGAGATTATGAACCATAATTGGATTGCATAATAATCCGCTCAAGTGATTTTCTGGATTATAATGCTCTGAAGTGTTGGGGGCAGGAATGTAAAGTGATGTTGCAATTTCTCTTGATAAATATGATTTGTATGATGGTTTATGATTATATGATTATCATAGAACAATGAGTCACCTAATTTGACATGTCACAGCTTCATTACTCAACCCAAAATTGTTTTCTCTCAGGCATTTTAAAAAACATCAAAGCAGTTATGGTTTGCAGCAATAACACTGTTAATGTTTGAAGCCACTTCATCATTCGTCACTGGTGAGTAAGACAAACAAAGCTGTCATCCTCTTGGTGTTCACCAATCTTTCCTGAATTGAATTTTCTCAAACCAGCAAATGAAAATAGATTTCCTGTTCAACCCTTGTTTAGTCAAATAGATAACCTTAACTGAAAAGCAGTGGCTAACAGCAAATTCTTAAATAACCGTACAATAACAAACAGGTTCGAATTTCATTTCAAGTTACAGATACTGATGTTTCAGATGACACTCTGGTGTGACCATCACCTCTGCAGGTAGACTTTCCCTCAAAGTTCTCTCAAATCTAATGTGAATGAAACGTCAAATTTGCTCTGTGACTTGTTGTCCACGTGTGTTAACCTACACTTATTGGCAAAAGACAAGCCAAGCTATTTTGCAGACTGCTGTCTATCTGCTGGACAATAAAAAGTTTGTGGTGTGGAATTATAGAGCTAGTCAAGACTGCTCTGTTCCAATGCAACTATGAAATCTGATCCTAACTGCACAATAACACAAGACAATGGTAAAACATCAACTATTCGTGCACCGATTTTACGGGATTAAATGGGTTTAATGTCTGTTGTAGTGGACAGCAGTCATCTCCGCTGCGCCATTAGCTCAAAGGTGATCCATTGCCATCCAGAACACTGAGCTCTGCATGGTTTTTTGAGGCGAGGCAGACTGAGGGGAGTTGTTTTCTCCACCACTCAAATCTTTTAATGTCACCATGTGTGTTGGTGACCTGGTCTTGTGTGTTACTGCTGATTGTTGCTCCACTCTAGTAAAGTTAATATCTGTGCGAGGGCATACTCACTGTTTACGTTATTCATCGTTATTCATCATATTAATTCATTTGCCCCCTTAAATGATAACATTAAAAAATACATGCTATGTGACTCATTGTGCTACTAATGCATGTGCAATGTAATTCATGGTATTGAACCTTTTCCTTGTTAATCGGCCATGTTTAAGCTTGAGGTTTATTTAGCTTCCTCTTTGCAAAACACGTCCTCTTTAGTGTTTTTATTGATGAACCTCTGTAGTCCTGTGCTGGAGGGAGCAGCATCTGCTCATAATACCCTTTGCTATAAAGACGAACCATTCAAATCCATTACATTAAAATGATTTTCCTGTGTCTGCCACATCAAAACAGCTATTTATTCATTATTACCTTACTTTATTACTTGTGTGAGCCTAACTTCGTTATGAGAGGTGAAATATTCATTGGTCAAACACTCTCTCTCAGCCCCTGCTGCCGCCTCATCAGCCTGTTTCCCTTTGTTTGGTTTGTTGCAGGGCGGCACAGTGGCGCAGTGGGTAGCGATATCGCCGCACAACACACTGGGTCCGGTTTTGAGTCCTGCTTTGTGCGGAGTTTGCATGTTCTCCCCATGTCTTTATGGGTTCTCTCCAGGTTGCCCAGCTTCCTCCCACCTCCAAAAACACGCGCTTCAAGTTATTTGGCCAATCCCAAATTGCCCGTAGGACTGAGTGTGTGTGTGTGTGTGTGTGTGTGTGGTTGTCTGTCTGTGTGTGGCTCCACGGCACACTGGCGTCGTGCCCGGAATGTCCCCCGCCTCACGCCCTATGCCAGCTGGGATAGGCTTCAGCTCCCCATGACCCGCTGCAGCAGATAAAGTGGAAGAAAATGGATGGATGGATGGATGGATGGATAGGTGGTTTGTTGCACCTTACAACACACTCTACACCATGTTTCACACTCCTAACATGACTGATACTCTTCCTACTTACACATTCCATCAGTTATTTACTTTTGCTCATTAGTTTGAGTTAAATTAAACTAACTTTTGACTGCTATATCTGTGTGTGGCCTCCCTTGAGCTAGTTGGTAACAAATGGGGGCTTGTTCAGGAGTTGAACCCGGGACCTCTTGCACCCAAAGTGAGAATCAAACCTCTCTCTCTCCCTCTCGCTTTCATATTATATATATATATATATATATATATATATATATATATATATATATATATATATATATATGATCGATGCCTTTTCATGCTACACACACTCTTTTTGGGACGACAAGCAAATGAACAATGTTTAATGGGAGGATGAGATAAAAGGAGGCAGAATCCCCAAACGAGAGAATAGTTAGAAACTAAAGATGCAAAAAGCAAGCACGAGACGTGGAGGGTAAGAGGGAGTCTTGAAGCCACAAACTGCAACAGAAAAAAAATTCATTAGACTTATCCTTTTCTCTGAGGATTGAATGCTTTGATAAAACCTTCAACCAAAACTAAAATCAATTTAGTCAAGGTGTAACATTCACTAGCACTGTCTTTCCTTTTCCATCACAGAAATCCACTAAAACTGAAGCAGTGTGAAATAAGCAAATATTATTTTTACTTATTTTATCCGTTTTTTAGAGTTCTCACTCTTAATAGTCTCTATGACTGAGCTCGGTTTGAGCATGTTCATGGTGCATGAAAGTGATATTCACTTATCTTTTCTCCAACAAGTCATTAAATTTCTATCATGTCGTGCACCTTGACCAGACATTACATGTTTGTTATGAGAGTTTTTAAAAGGGTGTTGAAAAATCTCCTCCTAAACAGCTGGATGTGCCTTGGGATGCAGCAGGACAAATCAAAGCAAAGAGGATTGTGTGACCCTCCAATAAATGATTCATGAAAGGACAGTGTTTGTTAAATTTGTCAGTGTGGACGGAGTGTAGAGTTGCAGTGTGTGGATGAATGTCTGTCAATCTTTTGTTTTAGATGGATCGCATTAATAAATTACTGTTTTTAGGAAGCTTTTATTGCACTTACAGAAAAGTAACAAATTTTCATCAATTTTACGACCATAAATGACAGCAAAAGGCATTCTCAGTAGGTGAGTTGTCCCCTAAAGCAAATGTGTGTGTGTGTGTGTGTGTGTGTGTGTGTGTGTGTGTGTGTGTGTGTGTGTGTGTGTGTGTGTGTGTGTGTGTATGTGTGTGTGTGTGTGTGTGTGTGTGTGTGCATTTGTATTTATTGTGGTCATGTATGCATGAAGCTCAGTGTATATTTTATGTAACTAACATTTCATTTAATTTCCTGGCTGCTTCATCTGCTTGCGCGGGTCACGGGGAGCTGGAGTCTATCCCAGCTGGCATAAGGTGTGAGGCGGGGCAAACTCCAGGCGCGATGCCAGTGCACCACGGTTTCTTTACAGCAGACACTTCATATTCAATCTCATCCCATTTCTGTAAGTGATCCAATGCTGACCTTGGGTAAAAGTTTGTTTTTTACAGAAACAAGAAACACCCTAAGGCAATCCACCTTGACTGCTGCTGTAAAAGTAGACCAGAGTGTGTGTTTTCTTCCTTTTCACAACAAATCAGCGGAGAAAAACTCATTTTTTCCCCACCATGGCCTAGTGCTGGGAGTGTGAGCACAGTCTTAACCATGCTTGGCAAGCAGAACACACAGTGTAGCACAGGCCCTGAGAGACCCACCAGCTAAAGCTTATTACTGCAAAGACATGACACACATCTCCCAGCACCCTCACAAATTTGCACATGCAAATTCAACTCCACCTCCCCACCACACCCTCATACACATCGCATACACACACCTGCTATAAAACACATGATTAACAGTGGGGGACGCAGCAGAGCAAAGGAACGTAGTTCCGACCAAATTGGATTAAGAGTGTCATCGAAAATGGGACAAGCATGAGAGGGTTCTCTTGAAACCTTGCACGAAAGGGATGGCAGCATTGAAAAATGAGTAGCACTCTTTGTGGTTAGGAAACAATTCAGTTTCATCATGGAATGGGTAGCCAAGGGGTGGTGGAAGGGGAGGAGAATGGAGAACAGTGTCTGCGTACACAGAAATTATTCTCCTTTTGAGCGACCATCCGATCTTGATCAGTGCCCACGCCTCGATGCACGCGGACAGCCTGAAAATATGAGAACAGATGATACACAGGAGCAACCTATTCTTCTGACTCTCATTTTCATATTTCCCCTATCGCTCCTTTGTCTCATCTTCTCTGTTCACACTTTCCCCCCTTGCCACTGACAATGTTTTTTTGTGATTTTGCAGAGCAAGCATTCTCTGCTTGCCCATTCCCATCTCATATATTCCCCATCTGTTCGTATGGGCCTGATGCAGCCTGTCCCTGGGGTAGGAAGAACCTCAAGGGCAGCTGGGGGCCTCATTGCCCAATGGCTACCCATCATGTTGCTCAAGGCATGCTCATGGTAGAGAATGACAAATTGTCCTATATGGTGGAAATAAGATTGCATCAAGTAGGAGAAAATATGACCATTGATCAGAAAAAATACAGTGAACCAGTAAAATTAGAGGGTAGTTGTGAAAAATCATTCATGTGGAAAATGCACTACTTCTGTACAGTAGCAGTAAATGACATGACTCCCACACCCATTCCACATTAAACCAGAAATAAGTTCTATACAGCATTTGAAGTTCAAAAAGTGTGCGTTTTACTTGTTCTACTGTATATCACTCTGGATCTGTGGGGTTGTGGGTATTGTAGGCAGGAGAGACCAAGGTCCATAAGTGTGTCAGCACAGGGCTTGCAACCTAGTGTGTATTATGTGTGTGTGTGCGTGTGCATGTGTGTGTGTATGTTTAGGTACCCACATGCTGTAAAGAGATGTTAAGGAGCTTGTTCCATCATACTGATGAGCTCTGTAATGTAATGTCGCTGAAACTGGACAACAGCAGTGAGGAGGCTTTTAGGAACATCATGTCCATTATCTCTGTATACATTAACCTTGTGATGGGCGCTGTGGTGGCCAAGTGAAATGTTGAACACATACACACACACACACACACACACACACACACACACACACACACACACACACACACGCACACATACCACACACAATAACGCAAACAGCATCCATTCATGTGCTGAACAGAAGGGTTTTTTTACATTATGTAAATTTCCAAAACTCCTTATGAACAATACTATGAACTATACTGCTGTAAATCACTTTACTATCCAGTAAATATATTCATACATGTGTACATTATTATTATGTATTTGTCTACAGCATTCATTTAGCGCTTGTCACTTTAAGATAGACAGTGTCCCTATTCCCAGCTATCAGGGACGTCACATTTTTTTGCATAATTCTTCAGGATTACAAAAAGCATGCACACGTGGAATGGGTTACAAAAGTTTAAATTTCCAACTCAAGTAAATGGCAATGTTGTCCCAACTTTGTCCTTTATATAATCAGCAAATATGCAATAACATGACATAACAACCAATAGGTCTTATAAAAAAAAATATGCATGCACATTGTAGTCAGAAAAAAGAGTTGACAACATTCAAAATACCTTGCATTTTGCTGCAAGGTATACATCTTGAAAATTAAATTCAAACACATAAAACCTCACCTCAGCACAGATTAATGAGAGAGATGTGCTTGAGTGGCTTCACACAATGCTGCAGTATGGGGTTGTACAGGATACAATTTAGGTCTTATTTCTACACATAGCCTGTTCTGGCACTTTATCTTCATGCATGAGAACTGTGAGAAGTCTCACGGAAGTAAGATGCTGGAAAGGGCAACAGCATCTTAATAGCATGGTTTACCAGTTCAGGATGTTCTGCATAGAGGGTAATCTAAAATTGTAAATTAAACTCCATTTCCAATGCCTATTTACTTGATAATGAATTGATTATAAATCCAGCTATCTCTGTGTCCTGTTTTGAGGAAGTACTTGTGTAATTGTGCAACTAATTCAAGGGGGTGTTTCCCTGTCCCATTTGATACTATTCACAAGTCTCGATTTGTCCGTGCACACAAAATCATTAAATTATTTGAGCCTCAGTTTTTTTTTTGTTTGTTATATTGAATATTATCGCTTGGAGAATCCTACAGTCCGTAGCAGTTCAGTTCATTCAGGTGAGTAAAAGTATCCCCAAAAATAGCCAAAATTGTGAGCCATTCATGGCAATTTAAATTGCCAGATTGGGATGTCATTGTGAAGCATTTTAAACTGGTCTTTCACCTACCAAAATAAATATATTGTTTTCCTTTCCCCTATCTTTCATCTTGAAAGTCAACATACTTGACCAACAGTCTGGAATGTCCCTACTCTCAGTCCTATACTCTTGGCATTCCTCTTCTCTCTCTGACTACGAACACACTATCCTCCTCTCCTTCTTGGACCAACAGTAGTCCAATTTCCATCGGCACCCTGTGGGTGAACAGCACTGATGGCGGTCATTGTTAACAATGACCGATGGATATCATAGATTTTATTTGCATATTGATTTGGCAAAAGTTTTACGTCGGACGCCCTTCCTGACACTACCCTCTGTATTTATCCACAAATTTTGGAATAGGATATAATTACAGGTACTATCTGGACAGTAAAACAACTTCTAGACGCAGTTCCCTCAGGAACACAAATACACACTCTGGCTAAGGTTTACTATATACAATGTTAGGTTAGCTGTTTTCAGGCTAACGAGTACTAATTAGTACTAAATATAGAATGCAAATGAGGCATATGAGAGTCAAAAAAGGAAACAATGGTTATTTAAAATTCCTAATGTCATTATGGTGCGAAAGAAAAAGTTATAAGATCACCGAACTTGCACATCACTTTGAAGGAGACATCAACAAATATATTGCATATCTTGTGTCATGATATTAACATAGGTAAATATTAGCTTTTCAAATGTTTACAACCAAGTAGCAGGCCTGTTAAAAATTAACACAATTAGTGTGTTAAATGTTTTTTCAAAAAAATACAAATTAGATAGAAATACAAAATGTACTCTCAATATGTTCTGTACTTTTGGATGTGAAAGGCAAGTTTGGTCAAGAATGAACTTGCTTTGAAAAAGACAAATATAACCATGTCTAAATACCGCCCTCATTTTCAATAATTCACAACAGACAGTAGTGTCTCAGACTAATGTTCTGCTGCTGGTTTTAGATAAAGAAGTGGGAGCAGAAACCTTCCTGAGAGAAAAATACTGAATAACGTACTGATCCCTCTGTCTATTGTCAAGGACACACACTGCAAGCCTATTAATGATTTTCGTTTCAGGGTATGTGTGAGTGTTTACCACAGACTAGAAGTAAATGGTATGATCTGAGGTTTACCACAGTTCAGATATACTGTACAATGACTAAGATGCATTTATTGTCATATGGGGTTGTGAATGTCCCTGCAAACAGTTAAACACCCCTCTTTAAAAGCACTGTAAACTTAGCAAATGAGCCGTAGTCGAGCGTTTAGGGAGTGTGAACTTCTGTCAGATCAGATAGGGTTTGCTTTGACATGCCACTGAGCGTACGTGGTTTGATACCGACAGAAACCAATCCATATGGGGATTCTGACATATTGTAACCGAGTCTAACCACATAGAGTTGGTTGTTACTGTAATTACGGCCTGTGGAGGTCCCACACCTACCAACAAACAAACCACGCTAAACAATGTAATAATTAGACATTTGTTAGCTCGGAAAAGATAGAAATTCCATCTGAAAAATGATACCTGCCAAGCTTAAAATAGAATGACACATCCCCATTCTCACATGCAGGTTAATCCACACACACATGCAGGGAAGATATAGTGCCATTATGAGATTTGTGGCTAAAGCACAATAGCTACAATTGGTTTCTGGCAATGCAGAGTTGAAGGAAGGGTAAAGAAGGATTTATATCTGAACTGTAAACAACCTTTTATTTCCTGTGTATCAGGTGGACACAAGGACACTGTGAATGTTCACTTCGCAGCACTATTAATAACAAAGAGGATAATGTGTGCATATACTGTGGCACTGAGTAGCTACTGCTGGTGGCTGTTTAACAATTTCCATTTTTACACTGTAACTAAGTTGGATGAGAGCAGCGCTCATAGCAAGCTGTCCTTTCATTCCACTACCATTCAAGAATGAAATTCCAACATGTGCATGGGATTAAAAAATGACTTTCCCTTTGCTTCTTGTCTTTATATATATATATATACTGTATATATACATTTAGTTTTTGGCCTCAAAACAGTATATAAAGTTTTGATAAATTCCACTTTGATTTTATTTGAAGTGTCTTATATGTCAGTGGATACACAGATTTAACATTAAGTACTGTGAGGCTTCACAAACTCAATGACATTTGAAGGTGATCCGAATGTGAGCATGTAAGTACACAACTTAGACCAAGATAGCACCCGTAAAGCATAACAACTGATCTGGTGATTGTAGTATGTTTGATTAGCTTTCAGTGTTCAGACATAACTAAGTTAGGGCATTGACTTCCACTATATTATTAATCATTGCTAACTACAGTAAAATTATTACATTACAGCATTATATACTGTAATGAGTGTGCAATTCACACACTGCAATCCTAAGACAATTTGGTGGTTTAGTGTAACCTGAAGTACAGTGTGTTTCAATCAGGAGAGTCAACAGTGTCATGGCTCAAACAAGACTGGCAGAGGAAACCCAAAAGCATGAAAGTAGGAAGCAGGGAAGCAGGCGGGTTAAGGGGCTCCAAAAGTTCAATATCACAGAGTTCAGAAAAACTGCAGAAAAATGCAGTGTCCAAGGCAGACGAATCCGACAACGGACAGACGAGTAGACAGGATCCAGGAGTCAGGCAGGGTCATACACTAAAGCAATCAAAAAACAGGCGGAAAGATCCGACGAGGGGTAGTGATGTCTGCTTTGTTCCGGTGCTCCGATACACGCCCCGGACTTGGGCGTTGGGTGGGCGTTCCCATGTGAACCGCTGCTCTGGAGCCTGCTTCAAACATGGAAAAACCACGTGACTGATGACGTTTGGCACATCAACTGCACCGAAACACTAAGCGCCCTATTCACCAGGTGACACACTGGCACTCCATTCACCAGGTGAAACAGTTTAGTAGTCCAGATCAATGGGTGATCCGACACCGGCCGGTCCCAGATGTGTTAAAATGGATGAAACAGCGCGGTGCGCTTCCAATCGTGTCAATATCACTTGGATTGGTCAGATTAGCGTTCTGATTGCCGACAGTTTGCGTTGTAAGTACTTTACAATGGATCCAACCAGAAAGAGATCCCAAGTCTGGGAACATTTATAACTGCTGCCGCAGGACAAAGTACATTTTAATTTCTAAGAAATTTATTTTCAGGCTCTGTTGCTCACACAGTAGAAAAGAATAAACCACACACACATCATTTTTTAATACAGGTGAAGTGTATGCTTTGTTCCCAGAACCTGACGTACAGTAACAACATGTCATCAATGATGAGGTGTTAGAGCCAGATATGAGAATGAAGCTGGTGGAGCTGCTGTGATGACGTCTCAGGATTCAGACTTTTGTCTCACAACATAGACCTTGTTTTTATTCCTGACACTAATCATCCTATGTAACCCACGCACACGAACACATACAGTATGTACATATTTATATTAAATATACATGCATGAACGTGTAATCTATATCTTTTATGGCTTTAATGAACCCTACAAGGACCAACTACCATTAGACAATTTCCCACAAAACTGTATATGGCTACAATATAGCAAGCAAGGATTAACGCATTGAATTAGATTATATTCGGTTTTATTAAGAAAATATATGCAATACAGGAAACATCAAAGAGCTGTTTTCTGGGGTTATCAACCGTTGTGTGGTTGCAGTACGGGCACCCTGCCAAAGAGGGCGTCCACATTCTCAATGAATGGAGCGCCAAGTAATGAAACAGTTTTCCGAATGATTGTCGCAAATGGTTCGAAGCCCCATGGGGCGCTATTCAGACATCACTAACGAGGGGCAGGCAACAGGCAAAGTCCAGAGAACAGGCAGAATCAAAATAAGATTAAGTAACATCAGGCAGGATACTGAGGCAAGATGGTCAGGGTGAACACTAAACAATCTTGCAATCTGTCTGGTTAAATGAAGGCTTTAGGCTGATTAGAAAGTGCCAGCAGGTGAGTGAGGAGCAGGCAGGTGAAGGGAATGAACTGATTACTAGTAGGTCAGGGTAGGGCAGGATCCGAAATGACATGATATATTAGAATCAATAAAAACAGCTAAAATAAACAATACTTATTTGTCTGGAGACGTGACAAACAGACCTAAATCAAGATTTGTTAAATGCATTTCAGGTTTAGGTGCACCTAAAAGCCTTTAATTTTCTTAAAAACCGACAGTGCGCCTTATATTCAGGAGTACGTTATACATGAAACAGTTTTAAAGTAGGCCATTCATTGAAGGTGTGCCTTATAATCTGGTGAGCCTTTTAGTACGGAAAATACATAAAAACAGTCAAATTCAGATTTTATTTGTATCGTGCCAAATCCTAACAGAAGTCATCTCATGGTTACTTCCATATAGAGCTGGTCTAAAACAGTTTCTTAAGCCTATCTACAGAAAGCCAACAGAATATACTGTATTTAGTTCAAATTGGATAGAGTCACTGGTGGCGGTGGCGGCTGATGACTCTGCTGATAAAGGCTGATGAAATTATGAAGTTGGTATATTGCTATGACTGGGCAGTGATATGGAGGTTCATTTCCATTTTCTGCCGCTTTATCCGCTGTAGCAGGTCACGGGGAGCTGGAGCTTATCCCAGCTGACATAGGGCGTGAGGCGGGGGACACTCCTGGCACGACGCCAGTGCACCGTGGAGCAACACACAAAAACAGACAGCCACGCACACACACACTCACTCCTACGGGCAATTTGGGAACGGCCAATCAACCTGAAGCGCATGCTTTTGGAGGTGGGAGGAAGCCAGAGAACCCGGAGAGAACCGACGCAGACACGGGGAGAGCATGCAAACTCCGCACAGAGCGGAACTCGAACCCGGAACCGCCATGTTGTGAGGCGACAGCACTACCCACTGCGCCACTGTGCAATGCAAAAAATAGCAACAGCATGAAGGAACTACTGGTAAAACAACACCAAGATGGCAGGCGAACAATGAACGTATTCTGCTATTGAATAGGTATGATCAGCTGATGAGAACATGCTGTTTACAGGTCATAGCTGACTGATGTCACTTGATTCTGGAAACATGGTCATTAAATCTCTATAAAAGAATTCATCTTACAATACTACAGGTGACAGTTAATCAGTATGTTCCCTACAATTTTGTGTTCTTGGCTTTGAGAAAGCTAAAAATGACACCCACTCAAGTCTTTAAGGAGCGTATCTTTGTTACTGCTTAATGCATGACTCTGTTTACATGAAGCCATGGCCAATCCAGGCATCAGTGCTAAAGTAAAAAAAGAAGGGAATGATGTGGGATTTATCCAAACTGCTTTGGTTTCAGTGTTCAGGCATAATATGATGTGACATGTCAATATCTGGATGTTTTTGTAGAAAAGCTTCATTGTGAGATGAATCTAAAGGGGAGAGACAATAAATCCTTGAACGGCGCCGGTTTTCAAAGGGATTCATGGAGGTATCAACTCCTATGGAATAGCATGCATATGGCTATTGATCATACATCTAATATTTGTTCACCCCATGAGTATAAAATGTCAATTTGTTTGTTCAATTTACCTACAAATGTAATCAGACACACAGGACACATAATAGCACTACAAAAATAATTCTTACTTATATCACTACGGGTGAGGGGAGGTGATGTCATTGCCTACATCTGTTTATCTGTTTGCGCTATTACAGGATATGTTTATAAGAAATCTACACACTGCAAAAAATACAGGGATGGCCAGAGGGCAAAAAAATGGTAAATTTAAATTTTGTAAATAATAATGTGTAGATGAATGAAGGGATTAATAAATAAATAAATAAATAAACTCACTATAACTGATTGTTTTAAAATTGTACTTCTTGCATGATTCAGTAGGTTCTGCTTTTACTTTAGCTGTCTTTCTCCAAGGATCGAAGCAGTTTCAGTATGTGTGTCTTGACTCCACAAAAAAGGCCTTGTGTTAAATATATGTGTGATACAGCACCAGGTTCATGGACAGGCATACACATTAATGTGCATGTTAACATGCAATAATATTCAAGGATGTCATGTTGGCACATGTACAAAAGCACACATACAAGAATGCATTTCTAAGATCTGTTGCTTCTCTGAGGCACAAATACTAAACAGATACATGAATTTTTTTTTTCTCTCGCACACACAGAAACCTAAAATTGGAGCTCAATTATTTCATGCTGTCATTTCAAATTGATACATTACAATGTTATGGATGCCTAATTCTGGACTGCTCATTTCCACAGTGGTGGTAAATAATGAAAAGACGATGTAGAAAAACCCACCGCTCATTGTGTAACGTCTGCCAGTCTGGGCTGACTAACTACATCAGTCACTATTGTGATAGATTTGTTTACCAAACAAGGGAAAACATTATGTAACTGCGTGGGACTTATATTTATTTGTATGTCCATCTTTGTGCACGAACCTCCAGCTCATATGGGTGCGAGTGATAACAAACTGAAGTACAGATATAATGACATTGGCAAAGAAACACTAAAACCTAAATAGCTGGTATTTATTTACTAATTTGAAGACAGGGTTAGATGGAGGCAATTGATTCGCTGTGGCGACCCCTGAAGGGAAACGCCGAAAGGAAAAGAAGAACTGTGTTCAAATGATATCACTCAAATGAAACAGTGCTTTTTGATGTTTGTGAGCTAACCTGGCCTTTGCTATTACTTTACTTGTAGTTTTGCATCATGTCAGTGACTTACAGTGCATGTGGTCAAAGATGTGCTTCTTATAATTAGATATGGTATATTTTCTCACTATCTAAATATAATTTCTGTCAATGAATATGTTTAGCCAGCAAATGTCAAACTAAAATGTTCCTGAATGTGAACTCTATCTTGTGTGAGATGTCTGGCAGTCAGAGATGATACCTAATTTCATTTATGTCAGTTTGGCATCCAGGGTGACTAACCAGGGAACTGACTTAATCAGTTTTCATATCCACCACAGTTATTAACAAAGGTGGCCATATCAGGTGTAAATAAGTTGATGAACACACTGCTGAGAAGGCACAGAGAACCTTCAAGTCTTTCTTTGAACCTGCTGTGATGATTCACACATGATCAGGGTATTTAAGATTGTGCTAGTTTTTCAAAAGAATTACTTATTTATGTGATCTTTTTAATACTTTTTAGCCTTCAGAAGATTAAATCAGATTGAACAGTTTGTTATATAACAAACTGTACTTTAACATGAAAGCCCAATCAATATGGCCTTCCCAAATACTCTTTTATGCACATACAGTAGGTGATGATCTGAGCACACTCCACTTTTGTTCTTACAAGCACAGGACACATTCTAGTGGTTAAACAAAGGGGGTAGATGAAGTGGAATACATGTTGATGAGTCATTATCCTCTCAGCCAGAGAAATTACTCTTAACAGCCTCTCTTGCCCGTTAAGTAGTTGTGGCCATTTCAGTTTCTTTGCACATGACGAAAACCACACTTACCAAAAGCAGAGCCCAGACACTTTGCCATTATTTAAAAAGAGGTACAGGTATTGTTTTTATCACTTATTCTCACAAAGAATCTCTTGTATTTATATGCTTTTACACAGTTAATTGCAATACTCTCACCATTTATCGCTTCAAAATGCTCACCACATCCCTTCAGCCACAATGAAATGAAATCCAGCTGCCCATTTCACAGAAATTTACACAAATTTTTATTGGAAATTGACCAAAATTGAACATCATGCACTTTAAAATTAGAGTTCTGAAAAGTTCAGCTTAAAAAATCCAGGAAACAGATTGCACTTAAAAAAGGGAAGTACATACAGTTTGAAGTTAAGTTTGTTACACATTTAATAGTTAAGTTTACTTCACATGTAGTTGTATTTACTAAATTCTTTCATTTATTGAAACTGAAGAATAGCGAGTATAATAGCAAGTATAATCTTGATCTTTCTGAGTGTCACTAATTTAAGTAAGCCAAGTAATTCTGACTTAACTGAGAGTTTGGTTTACTCAGTTGAATCCAGGAAACAGATTGCACTAAGAAATCAAATAAGCAGAACAAGGAATGATTGGTTTTAAGACTTTTATGACATGTGCATCATAAACCAAGGCCACTATTCATGTAAACAAATTAAATGTGCACAATAAAAACAAATATGTAAACCATGTAAAATAATCTCGTAAACTAATCATTTAAACAAATTTAGAAACTTTTCCTACATGAAGAACATGGGTAACACTTTATAATGAGAACGGTAGAACATGTGATTTGAACTGCAATTAGTCCAAATAAAATGAAAAAATTAAGTGCATGGATTTATACTGGCAATCTGGGTATTTGAAATTCCCAGTGCTCCATGCCCAATATCAACTTTTAGTAAAAATTATGCAATCACTATCCGGTCTTTAAAACTAGGTGTATTAATGCCGGTATGGTCTTAGTTATCTAACAAAAGATAATTTAAGCAACTCAAACCAATTCAACAAATTTACGCCTTTTTCACAAGGACAGAAAGTTGGTGCATTTAGCGCTCTAACTGGTCATTGAGGCTCACTGCCATCAAATCTTTAACATCTTTAGCGTAGGGGTGGTGTGTCCCAACATTTTAAAACAAAAAATTTGGATAAGTATGTACACTAAGAGGTTCTCACACTCACCTGACTCAATCCCTGAGTCCAATATCTCAAAATAACTCAAAAGGCTGCTGATGCCACTAATATTCAATCAAGCTGTTATACTAAAGTTCAAATTTTATATTAATAAAATTTTATATTAATCAAGATGGGATCAAACCTGCAACTGCTACGCACAGACTGAAAAGAGTGCCCGAGTACTAGATGCACCAATTTTCTGTCCTTTTGAAAGATGATTAAATTTATTTGTTGAATTGGTTGGAGTTGCTTAAATTATCTTCTGTTCCAGATAACTAATACACCTAGTTTTAAATACTGAATAGTGGCCGCAAAACTTTTTTCAAAATACTTCTCAGTTTTGTTGGGTCACACTCACATCAAGAATCTATATTTCAGGATCTCTTGCCATTTTAAAGATCTGCCGGCAGTATAATCACCTACTGCAAAAGAGAATTTTTCAGGCTCTGAAGTTTTGATCTCAGGTTGCCCACACCCAGGTTGAGCATCACCCTCTGAATGAAGTCAAAAGTGTTCTTTAGTCCTTTTGGATAATCCAAGTCCAAATGTAATGCAAAAAGCTTGTGCATGGCTTTCAACATCATCCACTACGATATCACCTTCCAGTATGACAGCAACGCTGGAGGGTTCAAGGTGCAGGACATGTGGAAGTGGATACTATCTGAAAGAAATGTTTTTAATGCCTACGTTCAGAAAAACAAATGTCCTGCAAAAAATTAGGTGTAAGTCATAAAATTTTAGCTGACAATCGAAAAGCTTTTAACAATTTACTAAGAGACGCAGAAATTGTTGTCTTCTTCCCAAGTTTTTGTTCACGCGGTTTTTGGAAACGTCTCTTGTGCTTCACTACCGCGCATGTGCTCTGCCGAGCCTCTGTGCGTTCATTCCAGGAAGAGCATGATACAAATACAGTTTACGCAGAAGTATTAAACCTCCTTAACGAAAAAATGACTACATACAGTACTTATTTTCCATGAGTTAAATCAATCGGAAAGGGACAGATCAGTAAAGTACACTGTTACGGTTTATGTAAGCACAACTATTACCTTTCAGAGTGTATATGAGTTTTATCCCTGTAGTACCACATATTTATCTGTCAGAGATATATTTTTCACTGCATTTAAGTATATCCTCATAAAAAAATAAACTTTGCTTACATTATCCTTTAATTAAGTATGGCATATTAAACAAATCTCGCATTTACCACTGGAAGGCTTGCATTTCTTTTAATGCACTGGGCTCTAGAGAGCAATAGACAACAGCATAGGTAAAACAAGCAAAGTCTCCTGAAAGGATTTTGTTCACAAAAGGCTTTATACGGCAGTAGTTTGCATTTATGTTTGTATTTATGTTGCTCTTACAGTTTCTTTCAGGGTGATGGACCACATACATTATAATACAAAAAAATACAATCTTTGTTATGAAGGGCATTATATGTAATATGTGTTTGCATAATAGGTTCATTAAACTGTTAAAAAAGCAGTCATAGACATAGACATATAAGAATGTTAATTGTTAATTCCTAAAAGTAAATTACATTCTCCATCAAAAGCTTGAAAGACAGCCATAAGTACAGCACATATGTGTTTCCAATGACTGTGCACAAACACGGTCCTGCACAGTCATCTCTTTTTCTCTAAACTCAAAGTCAGCTGTTTTGTGGCAAGCGAGAGTGCTATCAAAGGAGAAAAAAATGCTTGATCAAGTGTTGCTCTCCTCAAATTACAAGCTATGATTTAAAGGAAACTTCTGATAAATTCTGACATTTCTCTTGAAAGACAACAAAGACTGTGAGGGAGGAGCTGCTGGCTCACCCACACTAAAATGACTGTGGATGGACCTATAAGTGGTGTACAAACCAGTGAAGCAGACACAGAATGCGTCCTTTTGCTGAAGGCAAAATATGCTGCGAAGCTCTAAGCTGTATATTTATGTGTTGGCATTCTCTTGAGTTCACAGCAAGGTCAGCATTATAAATGGCTAGTTTGATTGTGCCTTATGTTCAAGAGGATATTAAAAAATATGGAAAAGAACCACTGCAATAGTTGTGTCAAAATACATGACAGATAGAGAAAGCTGATAAGGACTGAAAGATCAAAGAATTGATTAATTAAAATTATCCATATACACTGCAGTCAAGTGCAGAAAGTTGCAAACTAACTATAAATTCTTTACAGCTATTTCATTTTTGGCTGTAGAAGAGCTCATCTGCACCCAAGTAATTTTCTTACTTGAATTAAGGAAAACTCTTAAAGCTTGCCTGATGAATTCTGGTTTATTTTTCCATCCACCTCTTCCCAGTACAGTTGAATGAGCCAAAATCTCTATGGTTTCCAATCTCTCATTAGTACATGCAGCAAGCCATTAGTACCTATACCCAATGTCATGTGGACAAGTGTTCCTCAGTGATAATGCCATTATAACAGGTGTTTCAGGCTCTTTGAAGTGTCATATCTGGACACAGGTTTTGTGAAATATATTTTTATCTTCTTTACACGGCTGCTCATTTGTCTTTTTGCATTGACTACAATCTCTTATTAATTGACTCTTTTGTCCTTTCTCCTAGACTGGGCCTCTCTGCTTGCCTGCTCTTCTGTTTTGTTCTGCCATCTGTACACAATGAAAATAAAAGCCCCCTCTCATCTATTGTTTTCTGTCATGTTCTCTTTTTTGTTTTGCATTATAGAAAGAAGGGAATGTGAACAATGGCAGGTTAAAAAATGGCATTGCTTTGTAATTGCCCTGTAGCAGTTTGAGTCAATAAAGCTTCAGAGGATGCTTGAAATCTACTGTTTGCTCATTTGAATAATCATAAAGACAAACACTGCTATAGGACAAAGTGTCCCACAAGTGCTAAACTAAAAATGACAGCATCTCATGTCCAAATAAGAACACTAGCTCTGGCTTGGAGAAAGGTCCATTCTACTTGTGGTAGAGGGATAAGCCTGCTGAAATAATATACAAGAAGGTTTCTTAGTGATAAAGTGGAAGCCACTGGCACCGAGGCTTACTGTAAACTGCTGCAGAAGCTCTTTCTAATCTTATATACCATCAATTTATAGTGAGCTGAGGGATTTTTAAAGACTACTATCATCTTAAAGATTTGACCTTGTTTAGAAAAATAAAGGAATAATTCTTCAGGGACTTTAGTGCTGGATGGTGAAAGGCTCTGTATTTATTCTCTGTTGTCTGGTCACAAAAGAAAATCATCTCACTGTAAATACAGACAAATGAATAGATCATATCTGGCAGTGACTTTTAGAGTTACAATTTCATATTGTGTTACTTACATGTGATACATCCATTTTTAGTAAGCTGAAAAATGGTCCTTATGGCCCTTCCAATCATAAAAAAATGAAAAGCAAAAACATTTGCTTTTTATTTTGCTTTTCAGCTTTTCATTAGATTTTGTCCAAGAGACTACCTTAACATTTGAAGCATCAGAAAAACATCAAGGAGGCGACTACATAGTTAAAGTTACTCTAAAGCAGATAGCAAAAACTTTTACTCTTGTCTATTTGTTGTTGCAGTTATTGATTACTTACTGAATTAATGAATTTCCTAAAGCGAAAAATCAAAATTCTCCAAATTCTGCTCTTCTTTAAATCTGTACTGTTTTCACAAAAAAAAAAAAAAAAAAGCGATTTATTGCTTGTGTACTTTATTCATATTATTGTATTGAACTATGCTTAAAAGATGTCGTCTGGCTCAGCGTTCATCTGGCTTTACTCTGTTGGGCTTTAATACATGTTTTACCCCTGTGACAGCCATTGCAAACACATTTAGCACTGTGGTGTGGGTATGAGTTTGGCTTGACAGAGCACTAATGGAATTCTCCCTTGAGTCTTTAGAGGCCTTTCATGTGTCTTAATGGGAAAATGCAGAATGACTGCATAATTCGCGCGTGTGTGTGTTTGTGTGTGTGTGTGTGTGTGTGTGTGTGTGTGTGTGTGTGTGTGTGTGTGTGTGTGTGTGTGTGTGTGTGTGTGAATAAGCCTAGTCATCTTCATTTATGTGTACATGTGAAACCATAGATTCTTGTTTCATGCAGTAGATCTAATGTTGTATTAGCGGCTAAGCCTCTTAAAAATTTCCAAGCTTGGACCTTACACTGTCTGAGGTTAACGTTGTTGTTGAGACGCGTCACTGTAATTATTCCCGATATTGTCATTCCTTCCCTCCCACCGCTCTTTAACCACTTCTCCTGACTAAAGTGTGTGAGCGAAATTACCTGACATCTAGCTCACTGCACAAATATTCCCTTTATTTATCATTCGGGGACCAGTTTACATTTATTGATCTTTTCCATGTTAATTGAGGTACAGGCTCTTTTTCTACCAATTTCTCTATTGATCTGGAAGGCCATCAGTCAGAGACTTAATTAAGCAGCTAATAGAGGAAAATGCTATTGATTCTCTTGTGTCATAGCATTTTTCTTTTGTGTGTGTGTGTGTGTGTGTGTGTGTGTGTGTATGTGTGTGTGTGTGTGTGTGTGTGTGTGTGTGTGTGTGTGTGTGTCTGTGCGTGTGAGTGTGTCTGTAGGTACTTGTGCCGCACATTTTTGGAAGCTCTTCAGCTCTAGCAAAGCCTTTTCTGCCAGTGTAGTTCGGAATTACTTGATCTTTTTCTTTCTGCTTGTCCCATTAAGGGTTGCCACAGCGTGTCATCCTTTTCCATGTCAGCCTATCTTCTGCATCCTCCTGTCTAACACCAGCTGCCCTCAAGTCTTCCATCACTACATCTATCCACCTTTTCTTTGGTCTTCTTCTTACCATCTTGCCTGGTAGCTCTATTCTCATAACCGTACCTGATGCTGGGTGTGCCTCTTGATGTCAGTCGTGTAGTGGCCATTATGTTCTGGAGTGTCACATTGCGGGGTCAAGTTCTGACAGCAAGCTGCACTGCATTTTATGTTAATTAAGGATAGCGGCATTACAATCATTCAATGGTGAGTCGAGTAGGTCCGTTAGATCTTAATATATAGACTAGAGTTGCATGTAGATGGGAGGTTACAGGTAGATAAGAGTTGAGTTATATTAGCTGAGGCCTTCAAATGGACTTAAAAACATTAACATTTTTTTTTAAAACTGTGCACAAACCTTGCTTCAGTTGTTGATACAGAGAGAGAACAGACAAGAACAGTTGTGGTGGATTTGACTAATGCCGGGAGGGTTATTGGACCTTTGATAGTAATTTTTACATACACTGCAGCAAAAGCTTAATAATTTAGACACCTCAGTGTATATAAATTACATAGGTATTCTTAAAAAAATATTCACATAGATATTGACTTTGATCAGTGTAGTGTTGACTCGGTTTTGATATGCCAAAAACAAATTTCATGATATAGCCCATTTGCCACTTGGTATAAAGTATTATCAAATTATAATGTAAAGGTGAAGTCACCTGCCTGTACCTCAGTAAATGTTATAAAATTAACATCCTCTCTGAGATAAAAGCTGATATGTATAAGGGCACTTATTTTTGGAGTGATGCATTGAGACAAGCTGGTGATCTATAGATGAAGGAAGTTGAATGTCAAGTATCTCAAGTTGTAGTAAAGATTAACATAGCTCATCTCAAATGGCTCACTGTTTAGCTGCTACTAAAAGACTACGATAACCAAGTACTTGGATTTATAAATGACATTAAGCAATCGTGTTAGGAGAAAAAAAAACATGGCTTCTTATGGTTTGAGCGGATCCCCAGCTAAGCCCTAGATTAAAACCTGCAGTGACATTTTAATTTTGAGACTCAGACGCACAAAAATTCACACCACACACACACACACACACACACGCATGCACGCACACACACACACACACACACACAGACACAGTAATATGTCCAATTGTGTTTTCAAACTCCCCATTTGAATCATGGGTGTGGCCCCATCAATAACTGGGGTGTATGGCAGGTATGCATATACCTGCAGACACAGCTTTTGATTAAAGCTTTTCTTGCCAGGAAGCTGTTGCTTATGTGTGTTACAGCGTTGTCTGTTCTGTCTCTCTCCAACATCAGAGTGCTCCACAAAAGAAGAGAAAACCAAACTGTGTTTCTGTAAAATTAAACTAACATCTTGACAAGGTCAGTGTTGGGCTTTGACTGTTTTGTTCCTTTTTCCTTCTCTCCTGTACTTAGCTGAACTGAACTGCCTCTATCATTTCCACTCATTTGGACATGTACTCTTTATAGACAATCTCTAAGGTCAGTAAATGTGAGCAATGCCAGCCTCCAGGCACTGGTATATATCAGCGTGGAGCTTTGTTCCATGCAGTATGTTACTCTAACCATCTGATCATTCTCTCTCTCTCTCTACATACCATAGTTTATTAGATCTCAAAGTCTTACTGTAAACTCGGCAGCGCCATACAAGCAGCTGCATATTCAATAGTAGCTGCTGCTCTGCTCTTATCTAAATGTGATGTAAAACAACCATATGGCATCTTTTAGCAGCACAACTGTCAGACATTCTCATCATACTACACATTTAATATGTGTTTTTAGTACGTTGTACTGATTTATTCTGAGAGAGCTGTGCTTTGTTAACAAGCCAGAACACATTGGTGGGATCTCATTTTTTGCACTTCCTCTATTGAGAAGAAGGATGGAACAATGGATATATGATAGAAATGAAATGCTCTCAATGAAAATATTCTTAATGCTTTCTAATGTCTGTTGCCATTTTTGGTACGTAAATAAATCATCTTCAAGTGTAAGGAAGAAGAGAGGGAACTTAAAAGGAAACTTTGCAGATTTTCCACCCTTTTCTTTTATTTACTGCACCAAGAACCCAGTGCTCACTTTGCTTGCTCTAGGACTGTTGTTCAGTACAGATTCTACTTCTATTCTCTTTTAAGCCCACCAAGGTGAAAACCACCAAAGTTGGATTGAGTGAGAGAGAGTTGCCTCTATACCCATGTCAGAAGAAATGAGGACAAAAATGGTCAAATTAAAATACTCTTGTGTTCATGATCATCTTTATTTTCATCTTTTCTTTGCAATATGTTCTAATTGCCAAGGGTGTGGACCTAAATGACATGTGACAGCATCTTCTTTTTTTTTATCCAGTTCCTTTTATCAAGTAGCTCCATTTTTTTGTGGAATTGTTATACAGCTTTATTACAAGTCCTTCTTTTTCAGCTACGGTGGTATGACAAATTTTGGGCAACCCTGAAAATTTTCCAGATTTTGCTTTATAAATCACTGGTTGTTTGGTTAAATATATTATGTAGCATATGAACACAGTGATGTTTGAGAAGTGAAATGAAGTTTATAGGACTTCAAAAAGTATGTTATAATTATTTAAACAAAAGTAGGCAGGTGCATAACTTTGGGGACCCCAACACAAAAATTACATCAATATTTACTAGGGCCTATTATTGCAGAAAAAAACGTCCTCTAAATGTGTTATATGGCTTCCTAAGAGGTTCTGGATTTTGGTTGGTTATTATTGAGTATTTGTCTTCACAACACATCTCCAGTTCAGTTAGTTTGATGGTCGCCAGCATAGTCAGCCCACTTTAAATCACACCAAAATGTTTTGACGACATTCAGGTCCAGGAGTGAGATGGCTATTCTAGAAAATTGTACTTGTTCCTCTACATGAATGCCTTAGTAGAATTTGAACAGCGTTTAGGGTCGCTGTCCTATTGACATAACCAGCCCCAGTGTAACTTTAACTTTCTCGGATTCTTAAACATTGTTTGCAAGAATCTGCTGATATGGACTCGAATCCATGTGAACTTGAACAAGATTGCAAGTACCTGCCCTGGACACACAGCCCCACAGCATGATGAAACCACCACCGAATTTTACTGTGGGTAGCATGTGTTTGTTTTGGAACACTGTTTTCTTCATCTACCATGCGTACCACCCCTTGTTATGTCCAAATAACTCAATTTTAGTTTCATTAGTCCAGAGCACATAATTCCAAAATGAAGCTGGCTTGTCCAAATGTGCTTTAGCATACCTCAAGTGACTTTGTTTGTGCGCCAACAAAGCTTCTTCCGCATCGCTCTTCCATAGAGCATCCCTTTGTGCAAAGTGTGCTGAATGGTTGAACCATGCACAGTGACACCATCTGCCGCAAGATGATGTTGTAGGTCTTTGGAGCTGATCTGTGGGATGACTTTGACTGTTCTCACCATTCGTTGCCTCCGCTTATCTGGCATTTTTTTTGACTTGCCACGGGCCTTAACTAGAACTGTGCCTGTGTTCTTGCATTTCCTCACTACGTTCCTAACAGTGGAAATTGACAGCTGAAATCTTTGAGATAGCTTTTTGCTTCCTTCCCTAAAACCATGTTGGAGAACAATCTTGGTATTCAGATCTTTTGACAGTTGTTTTGAGGCTCCCCTGTTGCCACACTTGATAAGAGATGCAAAGAGGACAACAACTTACAATTGGCCACCGTAAATACCTTTTTCTCGTGATTGGCTTCACTTTTGTATGTAGCTCAAGGGTCAGTGAGCTTATTAAACAAATTTTGTGCTCCTATAATTAATGCTAAAGTTATTCAAATCAATAAAACAACAAGGGTGCTCAAGTTAATGCACCTGCCTACTTTTTTTAAAAATAATTATTCCACACTTACTGTAAATCCTATAAACTTTATTTCACTTCTCAAATATTATTCTGTTTCCCTGCTGTATGATATATTTAACTGAAATCGTTGATGTGAACAACCAGTGATTTATAAAGGAAAATCTGGAAAATGATCAGGGGTGCCCAAACTTTTTCATACCACTGTATGAAACACTTAATTGATGAATATTAAAAGGAAACCAGACCATATATGATTAATGGACTATATACATCATTAAATTAGTATTACTAGAATAATATCAGTATTTAAATGTTAAAATAACATTTATCATTGACATTAGCGTATTCCCTTGGGTGTAGATCAGTTTGGAAGGTCTGTGCATGTTGCTCATTCACATTGCCATGGCAACTGAGCAGTCCTTAATGTTAGCAGCACCTGTGGATTTCTCCAAGTCAAAGTGTCTAATGTGAAAATCGCGAGAGACTAATGTGAAAAGCAAGAGAGACCTTTTCATTTAAATTGTTGACAATTTTTCCAGCCTGATACAAAGAGCATTGTGGAACATTGACAGAAAGAATACCATAATTTGTGTTCTCCTAGATGGGACAGGTCAGATTATAACCTATTGGAACACAGGTTGTTTACTGTTCTGCTGTTCTGAAACTATAATCCCAGTTTTCAGAAGCCCTTGACACAAAAAATAGACATGTATGGTTTTGCAGTGGTGATTTTGATGGCACTGGTGTGATTGATAACACCAATAATAATCCTGTTCCATTTAGGAATGCCAATGAGCCATGAGGAGTAAGATAGGCCATTTTATTAGCACTCTCAAATGAATGTTTATAGTTAATCTGGGTATAATTATGTAATATGAGAATGTATGTCATTATGTGGGTTTGAGTTGGAGTTTATGTTTATATCTGAGTCTTGTATAGATGTACAGTGTGCATTCGCGCATCAACCCTCGCGACTTCACCTCATCGCAGATTTTTAGTCACATGATATGCACATTCTATTGGCTGAAGGCATCCGAAAGTGCACTACATTCCGTGAGTCTTGGAACGCAACGCACTTCCATGAGACACAAAAGTGCTTAAGAGTGTGGGAAAAGGTAATACAGATAGAAGGTGGTTTAATATCAGTATAGATAGGATTCATAAATGTTTATAATAAGAAAAATTGTTTGTTGCTTTATTGCAAAATTCGTTATTTGCATGTGGTTCCTGCAGCGCATTAACCGCGAGTAACGAGGGCGCGCAGTACTGCTTTAGACGGTTTGGGTCTTTACCTCCTCAGAAACAATGATTGAAGCGGCAGGACAAATAATGATGACATACCCTCATCTGGCAACCACCACCCCTGTTTATTAAAAAGAGGAATGAAAATTGCATAACCAGAGGTAATATTTACCCATCCAGGCTTATTGCTTGTTGGTGAATCATTTCAGGATTCTGCTGCTCAGTTACTGATGTGGGGTAATTGATTTTTCTGTCAGCTTTAGATATTTTTCATGCATGCATACATTAACTTCTCATCCCTTCAGTTAAAGCCTCTGCTGTAGATCACAGTGTATCCAGTGCATTAAAGGAAAGCAACAGATGAGGTATCAAACACATTTGCATTGAATTTCTATTGTGGAAATGCCTAACACTGTAAATCACAATTAAAAAGAGCTCAGGCTGCTCCTAATGTGCCTGCGTAAGTGTTATTACTGTGAAGGCTTAAAGGGATCCTATTATGACAATCACATTTTATCAGGTCTCTACATATACATAGTGGTCCTCCCTAACCAGACCAACTCCTAGAATCTTGTAAACAAACACTTTCTGCATCAGTAAATATTTGGAGTTTTAGAAATTCATGGCCTGGATCAAATACAAACGATCAGATTTTTCTAATGTGGTATTTGTGATGTCACAAAGGGCACTCTGTGATTGGACAGAGTGATTGACGATATTGATTGATTGACATGCCAAGGGTGTGGCCATCCCCGAGGAGGAGTTTGTTCAGGCTACCCTAGCATTGTGCAGTAATATCCTAGCTCAGAGGAACACACTGAAAGTTCCTCACAAACTGTTGAGGTCAGTTAGCATTTGGCTAACTAGTTAGCCCCGCTCCAGTCAAGTGTGTGTATGTGTGTGTGGGGTTTTTTTTTTTAGCTTTTTCCTTGTTGTACATGTGAATTATTTAATATGAATGCCTTTATTGTTCTTTTCTTTGATTGTACAGTAACGACTTGAAAACAATTCAAGTTGGGCAAACAAGAGAGGAGTTACTCTAGGACTCTCTCGATGGCACTAGTCACCACCTTATTGTCTATAAAATCGAATTAACTGCATGGGCACAGGAGTGATGTCATCCTGGAAAAGGGGGTGGTAAAGTAGGGGGGAGGCAATGATAAAACAATGAAACTGTTTTATGATATGAGTAACAGTATGAGACAGGCCTGGGGCCAGTGTCTGACCCTGACTTTGCAGTCATTTTTAGTAATTCTTTCTTTCAATGGCCTTTAGAAAAGAGGAAACATACTAGGCCTGTTGTCATTTTGTGACATCTCACTGCTGAACTTTCTTCTGCCCCCCAACCCATTCCCATCTTCCGCTTCCGTCATTTCTGCATCATCCATCTCCTCCTTTCAGACAAGCAGTGAACATATGGATGAGCTTGTTAGTTTGCTGCGAAAAACAAGCTTTTTCACCTCTCAAGCCAAATATTGTGTGACAGTCTGAAGCCCCAAATGTAATTGCTATGCAAGCAAAATTACCATAGATTTGATTTGCAGGGATTAATTATGTAGCATTACAGAAACCCTCATTTGCCTGGCAGCATTACCACTGCCGATTCAACCACTTAATTGTTGTTTCTGATGCTGTTTGTCTCCGCCACTTGTGATTACTTTGACAAGCTGGCAAGCTCTTCCGATAGTTCCCTGACAATTTAAATCTGTGATTAGAATGCAGTTATTAATATTGTTGATATGTACTTATGTGCATGTACATCATGAGTTACACACACTCATGGTTCACTCCACATTCTTACAATACATGTCTATCATTGCCAAACACTTGTCAACATAAACTTTGAAAGTATTCATTAGTATGCATGAGCTCAACACGCACCACTGTACTTTCCCATCCAAACAGCTTCTGGAAATGTTAATGCTCAGTGTTTTATGGACTCAGTCTTCAATCTAGCATAACTCACAAGAATAATCACTGTCAAGTTGGGGGTGGCAGTGGCTCAGTGGTAAAGCATGCGGTAGAGCAGGTCATCCAGTGTTCCAAGATCGGCGGTTCGATTACTGTTCCAGCCCATAGAAAACACCTGGAGTGTGAGCTGACAGTGGGAGGTGTCAGCTCACCTCCGGAGCACTGCAGAGGCACCCTTGAGCAAGACGCCGTCCCCCCAACAAGTTGCTCATTTGGGCGGACCAAAAGCAGGAGCTGCCCACCACTCTACTTCCTCTGCATGCGTGCAGGCCCCTTGTGTGTGTTTGTGTGTTCAGGGCCTCTACACACTAATTATATATATATATATATATATATGTATGTATAAGTATATATACTGTATATGCAAAATATACATACTAACGCTAGAGTGTGCTATTAATTCCCCTAGGGGATCATTACAGTGTATACAATTAAAAAAAAAAGCCTTGTAACCATCATTTGAAAGAAGAAGCTGGCTCAGAAAGTTTACTCTGAATGTGCTATAGCTAAATCTTGGGGTGAATTTAAATCATATCTGACTGGATTTTCCATTAAAACTATACATAGGGTTTTTTTCCAGCAATTTTTAGCAGACCATGAAATAAATGGGTTGTTCTTTAATACTATCAATTTATAGATCGGATGTGTTTTCAATGTGTTTTTCAAGTCTCAATCCTGCCCCAGTCCTTCTATCTGTTACCTTATCCAGGTGCAACCACTTTTAGCCAGCTCTTTTTAGTTGATAAATCTGTCTCTCTGCCAATCTGATAAAACAAGAAGGTTTTGTGAGTAAAAAAAAAGCATTTCCTCTGCGCCTTGAGCAGATCTAATCTCTTATCAACAATAGAGAAAATCAAGCTGCAATGTAAATAAATACCTGAACTGTTAACCTACAAATGTATCAATTAACTAAATACATGAACTGCATTCACACAACAGCCAAAGATACTTGTAGTAAACTATATGTGTGATTGACAAATGTTAAATTTATCTATGGTTGTTTGAAAGTCAGGAGATACGTTTTGCTGAGAATTAGGCTGCCATAATGTTAAGCATCATTATTAACTTTTTATCTTTAGTGCCTATTTGTAGGTAATGGTGACAAATTATCATCTCAATTTTCCTTTGGGCAATTTGAGTTGAGAAGCTGGAACCTATGTTTGTTATTGTTTGCCTTACAGATGATTAACTGGTAATCAATAATCAGAATAAATGACAAATAATCCCTGTGCAATTATCCACATTGTACCTGGGATTTAATTTATGATCATAATTTGATAACACACACAAAAGATAACACACACACACGCACACACACGCGCACACGCGCACACGCACACACGCACACACGCACACACGCACACACACACACACACACACACACACACACACACACACATACACACACACACACACACACACACACACACACACACACACACACACACATCCTTCCCACATAATGAGGTGTCTGCATATATATGGGTCTATTTTCACTAGCAGAGGATGGATGGCTGGAAATAATTTCAAATCAAAGTAATCTCAACTAGGCCCAAAACTCTGAGCAAGAGAATTCCTGCTTATTTGTCATGCTATTGTTGAGTGACCCTTCAGAACAAAAGGGTCACAAGCATGGAATGCTCATCAAGGAAGAATAAAAAACAAAATGCCAGAAAAAACAAAAGGGTGGAGATGTAAGCATGAGACTTGTTGGTTTTTATTTGTTGGTTGGTTTTATCTGAGGCAGCGGCCAGTACTGATGGATGAAGAAAAAAGAGAGACAACAGGAGAGATGGATCAGCAGTAGGTCTACTCAGAGAAAGTAAAAATGACAAGCTTTCAGCCTGGCTGTGACTTCTAATGTCTAGTAGAAGTGTTTAGCAATCCATGCCTCAAATCACTCTCTTCACTCTCTGAGGGCAACCAGATGAGAACTCCACTATCCTAGCAATCTCTTCTTGCTGCTTCAGCAGACTCAGTAGCCTGGAAATGTCCAAAACAAACTCAGAGGAGTCTGTTGCATAGACTGTGTTTGTGCATGAGTATGAGAAATAGAGGATAAAGGAGTGAGCAGCTGAAAGAATCAATTCACTGTAGAATGAAAAAGATTTCACCTGAGTAAAGAAGTAATTTATAGAAGTTGTTGCAGGGTGCCACATCCAAATCAATGGTTGGGGAAGATAATTAAAACAACATTTTAACATTTCCTGTTCTGTGGTACCTTCTCACAGGTTGGTTTCATATTTTTATCCTGCCAGACAAGAAAAAGATAATAACAATTTGGGTGCATTTAGTACATTTGTTACTTTCCTCCAGAATAAGTGTTTGACCCCAGATGGAGAGGGGGCAGTGGCTCAGTGGTAAAGTGGGTGGTAGAGCGGGTCGTCCTATGATTCAAGATCGGCGGTTCGATTCCCGCTCCCGCCCAAAAAATACCCGGAGGTGAGCTGACAGTGGCAGGTGTCAGCTCACCTCCGGAGCACTGCCGAGGCACCCTTGAGCAAGGTGCCATCCCCTTTACAAATTGCTCATTTGAGGCGCACAACCACACTTGTGTGTGGTTGTGTGTATTACAGTGTGATTGAGACTAACAAAAAAACTAGAGTGTGCATTCTTAATTTCCCTTCGGGGATTATAACTGTATAAAATGAAAATTAAAAAAAAAATTAAATACAGTCAACCCTCGGTTTTCGAACGCTTCTGTTCTCGACCAAATCGGTTTTTGACCAGAAAATCCAAGAATTTTCCGTGTCTGAACTTGACCAAAATTCAACTCTCGACCAAACCGAAAGAAGCCGAGCATACCTGAACGCGACTCACTCGGGAGCGGAGTGAACTCGGATGCCCAGGATGCTTCCTCCGTAGCGCATTCGTGTTCAAAGTTCGATAGAATATCTTTTATTAAAAATAAAACAGTGTCTATTTCTAGCCTTTATTATTTATGGTAAACAGTATACAGTGCAGTTTATGGTCTAAAATATTTTTTTTTAAAAACTTAGAAAAAGTGCGGTACACTGGCGTCGTGCCCAGAGTGTCCCCCGCCTCACGCCCTGAGACTGCCAGGATAGTCACCGGCTCCCCCGCGACCCGCATCAGCGGATTAAGCGGGTTAAGATAATGACTGACTGACTGACTGACTTAGAAAAAGTTGTTTTTTAGACTTGGAACAAATTAAAATTATTTACATTAATTATAATGGGAAAAATAGTTTCGGATTTCGAACAACTCGCTTTTTGAATTGCCTTCTGGAACGTATTATGTTCGAAAACCGAGGGTTGACTGTATATAGAACAATACCCAAAGGCTAATTTAGAGCAGTTTTGGGTAATAACTGCTTATTTTTTTAATTTAAACTTAACAACTGGGTTTTGCTTCAGAATGGTGTCATCACAGTATAATCTTGGTAGAATCACTGAAACATGAGTCTCATTATGTTTTAAAAAATGTGCACAGCTAATGAGGGGCACTCATCTATAAGATTTGTCATCAATAACAACCAAACATGCAGGTGAGTGTGTGGGAAAATCAATTAAAATTGCACGATGATATGATAACAACTTTGTGGTAAAAGCTTCCAGATATGATTTGCTTGGCTGAAAGTACACATTCATTTATATATCAAAAGAAAAATGAGTAAAAATCAAATACTCAAGGTACAACCTCAAATTCTCAGAAAACACTGATATCTCTCTCTCTCTAAGAAAAAGGACACTTTACGCTGGATTCATACCGCATATTAGATTTCATTACCTCCACTGCACCTTGACACCTACTGATGCAGTGATTTATATAAGTGCAAGGCAGAAGTTAAACTGTGGGATGGAATATCACTCATTTTGGCCTATTTTCAATAAGTAAGCAGAATTTGATGCTACAGCGCTGACACAGTGCTTTGAGAAGAGTGCAAAATGGATTGACCAATGGTTTATTATCACAGTTAAATTTGTTTAAACTAACATGTGGACATATGCCAAACTGCAACACCCATGGTTCAGAGTGTCTGGCAGGCTGATGGCTGCTCAGCTGATAATGGAATGCTTCATTTACATAGATGAGGACCAGGGGTGTTATTTATAAAAACAATGCATAAATTAAAGGGATTCATAAAACCACATATAAACACAGAAGCCTACACCACTGCCTTTTGTAAATCACAGTACACTTGGGAATGTCCACACATGGATCAGCGTCACACCCCGCCCTCCACACACCCACGTTCAAACATAATTGATCAACGCAAAGCACCTCATGAATGCTGATGCATGAAAAGGAGTCTCCAGAGCGGTGGCTCAATCGCAAAGAGGTTGAAAACAAGAATTGTCTTTATGACAAAGAAATTACTACCCTGTCTCTCAGACATCCCGTTTATATATGTAATTTTTCAACAAGTAAGTCTGCAAAGGATATGTGATCTCAGCCTTCGTTCATGCAAGGGCATCACTTTTGCTGATGAACAAATCACTGCAGTGTAAGAGAATGATTAAGCAGACTGACGGGAATCTAGAGTGTGGAAAACTGATCTGAGTTCAGACTGGCCAAAAGACTGTTTTGAGAAAAGGTCAATGTCAGAATTATATATTTGATAGAAAACATGTTTCATGGTGTGTATTCTGCTTAAAAGGATGCGCTATTTGTTTCATTATTTTCACTTTATATCAGCTGCTGCTGTTTATTTGTAGATATATTTCATCTAATTTGTGCTGGAAAACTTTTTTTCATTGGTAGTTTTATCCTAGATCTCATCATGTGTTGCCATTACTTTAATTTTATATTCATATCTGTCGGGCATTATTTGAAGAGAGTCACCTAACTAAATTTCATTGTGCAACTGCAATGAGAATAAACAGTTTTACGTCTTTTGTATCATTAACTACTTCACTTACATAGTCCTCTAGCAGTGGAAGGACAGTGAGAGGCCATGCATCTCTCATGCATCAGTGCTCATAAGTGTCATCATGGGATTTACGTTGATGTTGCTCTAACAGCAACAGGCTGCTGAACACCACAGTGAAATGATTGCAACAATCAGTGGTACATAAAGCAGATATCTAATTAACATCATGTATAAAGTGGAATATGAATTTGTGTGAGTCTTCAGTCTGCCACCTCACCATCTGCACTGCCAACATCCACCATCTCCCAGGGATCAACACTTCAATATTAACAGAGGTGAGGTGCGCCGTTGAACAGTATTCCAGTAATATAATGCAAGTGAATGAATCGAGGGTGTCATGAGACATGCTAAATGAAATTCTCCCTTTTGTTTTCAAACGTGAACATTAGAAACACATGCTGCTGCCACAACAAAATCAAGTAAATGGATTTCAAACGGACTTTGAAATCCCTAATGAATGACAGTAATTGGCAACTGTCCAACCACTGCTTTGAAAATGTAACTATGCCTGTCAAATTTCTCCACATACTAGCTGTGGAGCTGTAATATCTTCCTCATTAAGTCTTGCCTGATTTAATAAAAGCCGAACAACCTTCCCTCTCATGAAAATACTTTTTTACTGAATTTTCATCTACCTCAGGGAGCGAGTCAGATTATGTGAAGAGCAGTGACATGCTGTTAGGGGAGGCATGCGGTCAGGGGGGGCACGGCCTTATCTGCCATCATGAAAGAAAAAATGAAAAATGGGAGAAATAAATTAAATAGTTATATTTATCCCGTGGTGTGTATTATAAAGTTATATTCCATTTAACATCACCAATTTTAGATTATTTTTACTCAAAATTGCTGAATTTTTGGCATTTACTGCTGAAATACGGAGAAGACACCTGCGGTGAGGCATCAGCAAGCCGAGCCTCACCATGGATTGCGCAATGTCTCGGCTAGCTGTGCTGACATGCTACACAGTGAGACCGTAATGCTATCTCCCTATATCTCGCTATTAAAATGTTCAAACACGTTTGCTCTATTAACTAAATTTCAATAACTTAGCTAATTTATATAATGTACAGTGTCAATAACTGCATGTGTGTAACGTCTTTCTTGAGTTGAGCGGCCCTGAAACAACTAGGAAAAGGAACAAAGTGAGGCACGCAGTCCTTGTGCCTCATGGTAGGGGGCGCTAGTGATTCCAGCGATTCGGCCAAGGAAAAGGAATCCTTGGGCGAAGAATTGACAGCAAACTACAATCTATAGTCAGCGAGTCAAGTGCAGCCATTCATTTGTTTTTTTTAATCAAATGTGCTTATTCGTGTGTTACAGTTTGTATGTGTAAATAATTCTGCTCTGAGACTTTAAAATAACCCATTCACTGTTGCTTATTAAATGTTGAATAAGCTACACTGTAGGTTCATATGCTTGTAAATCTAATTATGATGAAATCAGCGCCTCACCAGCCACGAACCTCACAGCACGTCACTGGTGAGGACATAACAAGAGTCAGGAATAAAGATTCACTCCATCTCCAAGTCCGTATTGAATACATTGCAGCTGAAAAAAAAAAAGAAAAACTAGATAAATAAATAAATAAGTTTGGTGTTGCTGTGCTGTGCATATGAAGGATATTAGGTAAAAGATAATATCTGCTTCGGGTTTTAGTAAAATGTTACATGAAGTCCTGAATATACTACGTTGATGCAGCTGTTGCTCTGAGGGTATTAATTCAGCTCACCTTCCCCAGAGTGGAGATAGATAGAGCTCAGTGATCTCTCATCGTAGCTTTTATCACTGGCAATGTGCCACTTGGTATAGATCGCCTCACCCATCCTCCCTCTGTCACAGGTTTCACATTGGAGCATGTTCTGCCCCACATGTATGCACTGGCCTGGCACATAACTTTCCTTTCTCCTCAATGCAACCCTGTCACACATTTTTCATGCTTGTCAGAAACCTAGTCACCCCTTTGAAAGGCCACACACACACACAAACACACACACAAACACACACACACACACACACACACACACACACACACACACACACACACACACACACACACACACACACACACACACACACACACTCTGTAGCACACAGCTGGCCATAGAACAAAGCATGAGCAATCTGACACAACCCAATGTGTTTCATCAGTGACCCGTCTCCAAAGCTCCCATGTTGTTAATAACACACACCACCACCCATGGTGACACACATGCTTCGCCCACAACAACAGCTGAGTGCTGAGAAGAGAAAGCTTAGTCTTTAGGGTCACATGACTTATGTAGGCAGCCAAAGACATCTTAATGGCAGCATTTATCGTAACTAGGATAGTTATATTTCAGCCAGTGGAGACATGAACACTGATTCTAAGTACAGTAAATGAATTTTTATAATTGTTATTGTTTGAAGATAAGAAGGTTTAGAGCGGAGTTTCTCAAACAACCTTTTTTACATTTACATCAGCCTACATGTTGGTCTCTTTTATGCAGACTGTTGTGGCGGGTAACCTCTTTCAACATCAGTATCTCTACGGCTGAAATACATTTAAATGGGATGCATCCTCAGTCACTTGTTTGGTTAGTTGGTTGGCTGTTTTCTCATTAACTAAGCAAACTCTTACAATCTTCTTACTTTGCCAGTAGAAGATGCACACATGCTGCTATTTGTAGTTTATGAACCGGTAAGGCATATTTTCGAACATGTATAGTTTTGCTTTCTAGTGTAAATGCTAGCTGAACAACCTTAGATAGTGACATGACCTGCAGCTTAGGGTCTTACCAGTGGAGGTCCCACGGGATCCTTCTCGGCAAACAGGTTTTCTTGGTGCATTTATGGGCCCATGAGATTGTCAGGAATCATACCATTAAAGGGGATCATGAAGAGACATGTATGCACGTCACACCTTTACATGTGGGAAGTAAGAGACTTGTGTCATCGATGGAAAACACAGAGCAGATTTGTGATGCAAAGGAATATTGGTGTTGTCGAGGTCACTATGATCACTTCCTCTGGAGATAGAAGTTGAGGCAATTACACAGCTTGAACTGCTTGATTTTTATTCTAGTGAGTTATCATAAAAAATATTGGTTGAATCTCATCTGTCTCCTCTCTCCCTCCCTGATTAGAGAAGGTGATGCATGACATTGACCAGCACAAGTCATAATGAATGCTGGGATTGGTTGCCAGAATATTCTGAGGCTCTGACACCACACAGTTTCTCTGGAGGGCACGCAAAGCTTTTAGAGACCACACCACTAATTTAGAGTATTTTATGTCCTCCCCTCTTAGCTTGTTTCCACACTTGTGCTCACTTGCAACGGAAAACATATAAGGTTCATGTGAATAATGCTTTTGTTCCTTCCGTCCTGCCCCTGTATTTTAAGAGAGCGGAAAGCTCCAACATCCACACACAGCTACATAACACTTGCTTAATCCTCCCCGTCCTGATCTCCGCTTCACACATCTTTTGCTGAAATCCTCACCTCTACTGTTTCACCAAGCTGATTTATCTCTCTCCAAACCATCACTGGTGTTTCATGTGAGATGCTTCACATGGGTACAGTGCACCTGCATTTGTACATTCAAGTTTTATAAACATTAAATTCGCAGAGCAGAGATTTCTACGGCTGATATTCAAAATGTTTGTAGTTTCTTTTTGGTCGACGAGATTAATATCAGCAAATTGGGTTAACACATTCATCAACTAAAAACATGTTAACTGTCAAAAAGAACCACTATTGAAGAACTAGACAATTTCAGGAAGCTGATTGAAAGCTGACGTAAGGCTCACATTTATGCTTTGTGAGCCTTACCTTATTGAAGCTACAGTGCTACAAATTATTACAAGCCTTGCAGTATGTGTAGATCCAAAGCAA